>PVHY01008209.1:0-19082 GCA_004024945.1 Uropsilus gracilis
GGGAAAAAAACATGTAATTGCCTATCATGGTCTCATTTGTTAACAAACTCATTAGAAAAATAAAATACTTCACTGGTATAAGTTATTCATAGTAATTAATATGCATAAGACCTCAATGACCTGTGTTCTATTATTTAAGATTACACCTTTTTCCTCCCAAGCTGTACAAAAGAAAGAAACTCTGTATTTCAAAGAATACTAAGCTTTTAAGTTTAATCCAATTTTTCACAAAATGTAAGCCCCAGACTCTGGTGGCACATTTGCAGAGCTTTAAATAGCTTTATAAGGAAATGAACCCTTTTCAGTTTTTCCACTTCTGAATAGGCCAAGAATAAAACCTCAGTATTAAACCTTTTTAACAAAAAGAAAATTGGTATCAGTTAACTAGGCAGCAGTACCTACTGCTGTTTTGATGCATTGTGCTCATTTTTATAAGTGACTTCTATTTATATTAGTTACCCATTTTCCACTGATAGCAGTGATATGTAGTTTCCTATCTAGATATATTTATTTGGATAAATCAGTTTTTCTAATGCAGCAGATGTGATAATTTATTTTTAAATGCATTAGCATTAACATGGGATGTGTATTTAGAATAAGTTTTTTGAAATCTATGCTCCAGGAATAGTTGATTACCACTTGAGGTCCTGATCAAAACACAACATAAAGAGAACTATACTGAAAAGATAGTATGTTCCAATGCCAAGTGACTTTATGTGAATATAATGAATATAATGTGAATATAATGAATATAATAAAACCAGCAAGTGAACAAACAAAGCAAAAATTAAATCATTTGATACAGGAATAGATTGATAATAACCAGAAGGGAGAGGATTGGTGAATTAATAAAACAAACTTAGGAGTCAGTTGCATGGTGGTGGATAGAAACTAGACTTTTCGTGGTGATCATGACATAGTATATACAGATGTGGAATAATAATGCTATACTCCTTAATACTATATAGTACTATAAACCAAGAGTAAAAGTAAGAATTAAAATAATCTTAAATTTTTTTTCTAGTCTAAATTATACCAAATGCTTTAGTAAAGACTTGGTATATCAGAAATAATCTTTAAATGACTGGCATTTGAGACAGGGATTAGAAATCCTGCACCAACCCTACCACTTCTACTAGAGAACAACAAATTCATCATACTGCACTCATAATCCACAGAGCTGCTGATCCTGTATTCCTCCATTGCATGAGAACCCTGCAGTCTGTATTTATTACCAGAATGGCTGTAATATGAGCATGTGATGAGAATACAGGCACCAAAAACACTATGATGCCACTTTTGGAGAAAGTTTTTCTTACTAGGGCTAGTATATGTAGTATATGTATAACAGAAATGTACTTCAAAGGTACTGAAGAGAAAGGATGAGTTCTTTTACTACTTAATTGCTAATACATATATATTTCTTTAATGTCAAAGTATACATTTTTCTCACATTTTAATATGTCTGGAATTGGATGTTTTACAATCAATAGCATTTTAAAACTATGATTGGGGATATTTATTGCATTCTCTGTGGTCAATAGAATTACTGTGTATCCCACAATAGATGGTATTTTACAGTTTCGGTGAAATATGGTTAAGATATGCATATTGGACAGAATTTAATATGAGATTTTCATACACTGAAATACATCATGTGGCAACCATGTTGTCAGGAAGAGGAAAATATCCTTTATCAATTTTTGACCATCGAAAGACTAGTAATATTCACTAAAGGTGTTTGCTAAATAGCCAAAGTGACTTGATGGTAATTTGATCAGGATATAACTCACAAAACTCAGGACAAAACAGTAGAGGTTGTAAGTAGATATGAAATATTAAAATGTCTTAAGTAAATCCTGAATCATAAGAAACATTAATATGGTTAAATAAAGAAAACTACAAATAAAGAAAACTAAGAATTATGTATTTTAAGTGGCTTGACCAACATTCCACAGCAAACTGAGCAGTAGAGCTTATGTGTAACTATTTTATGCTTATCTTATGTGTCCATTACTCTATAACAAACTACACAAAACATATAGGTTTAAAGTACTACTCATAATGCCACATTTTCTGTGTTTTGGAGTTCAGGTGTGGCTGAAATGGATGACTTGGGCTCAGTCTTTCACCAAGTGTTGTCAAGTGATTGACCAAGGCTGAAGGCTCATCTCAAGACTTGACTGAAAAAGAAATCAGCTTCCAAGCTCACACTGATGGTTGGAAGGAATTTTAAATGTTACAGAGTCAGGTAGTTCACAGCATTTATACTTTATGCAACTTTTAAGAATACTTTGGCTCTTTCATTCATTTGGCTCATTCATTTCTAAGATTGCTACAATCATAGTCAAGTCAAATGCATGAAAATTATATATATATATGTATATATATATTTGGCAGAGATAGATAGATAGATAGATAGATAGATAGATAGATAGATAGATAGATAGATAGATAGATAGATAGATAGATAGATAGATAGATAGATAGATAGATAGATAGATAGATAGATATTCAGAAAAAAACCTAAAAGTTTAAGAGGGCTATTTTTTGGATAAAAGAATTATGATTGATTTTGCTTTGCTTCATATTTTTCTAGTTTCCAGTGTAAGTTATTTTAATAGATGAAGTTTTTAATGTTTTAAGATTCATCCAAAACTAATCAGGACATATGTGATTTTATGTTTGCCTGAAAAATACATTGTTTGTTGCATTTAGGATTTTTCCATGGATGTTAACAAATATAGGCCTTTGGATTGATCTTATCACAAAAAATTCTAACACCAAAAACACTTTCAACTCTTGTGACAAATTTACAATCATGGAAGTTGCAGAAACAGGGAAAGTGTAGATGAAAAGGCCAAATTCCTTCTGGTTCTCTTAGACAAGGCAAAGAGGTTAGAAGGGTGACATAAGTTATTTTCTTTTTTAAGCTCAACTTCCTGAGCAGATAGATCAATACACAGTCTCAAATCTGTCTTGTGACTTTGCTATATAAAGAGGTCATTGTATGGGAAAGCTTCTTTACAGAATCTCCAAGTACAGACATTGGGTAGCCAGTCAGCCAATCCTTTTTCTCACCAGACACAGCCTCGGGTGAAGTGGGTGTTAGGTGTCTAATGACCTAAAACATTTTCTTTCCTCCTTATGCCCCAGGGTTGACTCTAACCAATGTCCCAGTTATGCTAGAGAGCAAATCCTACTTACTCTAAGAATAAATTCAGGGTTCAGTGTAAACTCCAGGAAGAAAAAAAAATCTTAAAATGATGCTGATTTAGCCTGAATAGACTTTTTTGGAATGTGAGTTATTTACATTTCAACAATACAAACAACCACATAGCTGTTTTTTCCATTTTGAGAAGAGAACACTAAGTTGTGACCCCACACAAACTTGACATTTTTGTCCCTGACATAAGATTTATTCTTTTTAAATCAAGATTGTTTACTTTATTAACAGATCAGAAAGACTTATTTTGTCTTAAACGTTTCCAGAATGTGATTCTTTCTGAGGATCCCAGTGCAGTAATATAAACTCATACATATGTTCACACACAATTATAAGCTTAGAAGAGATCATGATTCCATGACTTCATCACAGTGGCTTTCAGGGCTGGAATAGTAATTACAGCTGTGTTCACTGTATTCATTATAGGCTACATTAAAAAAATACTTTTATGAAATAATAAGCCCCTTCAAATTGTTTAGAAATAGGGCAGTATACAAATAAAATAAACAATGCAATGGAATCTCTGTGATTCATATCTACAGATAGGTATATTCTGAACAACTTATGGAGACTTCCTTCTTTTAATTTAACATTGCCAAATTAAAAAAAAAAACACATGTTCAAAGATGGTTAGGTAAAAAAGCAGCTTTATGGAGTTAAGTAGATCCATTAAGAAAAGCAAAAATACTAATTTTTGAATAAAATTTTAAACAAATGAGAAGATAAGAAAAAACTATTCAAACAATATTATGTTGGCCTTATATTATACATTAGGAGCTGCTCCTGAGACCTTGAATGGCCTTCCAAAGTTTTCTTTCTCTCCCTCCAATGCTGTCCCATATTTAAAAAAAAAAAAGTTACTGAAAATGTCAAGAAGCTATTTGATAAAAACAAAAAGCAAACAAACAAAAATAAAAACCTGAAGATAAATAAAGCTTGTGTTGTAATTTTCAGATCACCCTGAGGCTGTGTCTCCTGCTATCAGACATTTATAAAATCATGACTACTTTAATGAATAACTATAACTAGTAGGAAAGAAAAAGGTAAATTCTAGTGTTTAATAAATGAGAAGAACAAGAAAGCTTATTAGTAAAGGGGATACAGAAAGAAGGAATTTTGATTTTCAAAAATACTCTTCCAATGCTGCATGTGATATAGACAGCTATTTCTCATATATTTACCAAGAAAGTTTTGTGTTGCTTGTTTTCACTTCCATCATTTGATTTCTTGTGGGACTAAGGAAGCACTTAGAAAACATTAATAGTACCTGACAAAAATTATAAGCAATGAATTACTGTAAGAGCTTCAAAGCATGCAACAAAACTTAAAGGCCTGTTGTGTGTTCTCCACAAATGGAGAACTTATATGATGCAAAAACACAGACCTTTTCCTCAGGAGCATCCCATAAAGTGGTCATTTAGGTATTTCATAAATTTCTATCACAGTGGCATAGTTTTCCCCCCAACCAGCACGTTCATGGTAGCAGCAGATGCTTTCCTGAAAAGAAGGAAAATATTGGAAGATCTCTGAACTCAAATGGACTAGGTTAAGTTTTGTGCTATTAAGTAGAATGGGAATTAAGTGAGATTAACCTGATCTGCAAGAAAAACTACATTATTTAGATACCCCTTTGAAAATAGTATCTACAAAACAATGATCTGTATGGTAGAAATCAGGGAATTCTGATATTAATCGCAGGTTCTTCCCTATTAGAAAATTGATGAATCTGACCCAAAGTAATCCAGACAAACACTGCCTTTTTTGTAACCTCTCTGTATTCTTCTCTTCTTTAATGTCAACATTGATGCAGTTACTTCTGGATTTTCAGTTCTAAGAAACCATCTTTCCTTTGTATCGTTTCAAGTGATAACTTTCAAATGTTGACTCATTATCAGTTGATTTCATGAAGCTTGACTCTCTTCCATTTTGCTCAAGAAAATTTTGTCTGTGAGAGTGCAATGCTTCAGTCTTGCTGTCTAACTATTTAGACTAATTTAAACAACTCAAACTAATATGTATGTATTTCTGGAGACAGAAATTTTATAAATACAGAAAAGAGAAAGGATGTTTATAAAGAACTTAAAATGGGAAGAATCAGATACTATTTGTCACATGAGGAAAATTCAGTAATTACTTGATGGGAGTAGAGGATTGGCAAACCAGTAAACAAATCTGATTGAAAAGTAGACTTTCAAGTTTATTTATCATCATTAAAAATGAATGCAGGGGCAATGGTTCAGAAACACCTAATATCAAATTGAGCACATCAACTTTTAAAAAATAATTACATCATTATACACTACTCACTCATTTTTAACTATTTTTGAAACAAGATTATTAAATCCTTGAAAGCAAGATCTACGATTTTTTTACTGTTTTATTACTAATCCCTACAACGATGCCTAGGACAAAACAGGTATTCAATAACTAACTACTGATGACAGTTTTAAAAAAATGAAAGAAGTCATTAATTCTTACATACTTAGCCCTGTCCAGCTGTGTGCAAAATATACAATATCAATCAGAACCACTAGTTAATTGTTCTCTCTCATATCCTGCTTTATGTTTAAATGAGATCATTCCAGTAAGAACTAGAACTTCCTCCAATCATTAAGAACAAACCACAACATCCATTTCAAGGTAAACAGGAAACTATGTCTAAAGAACTGTTGATGTGGGAGAGAAATATTCTCATTTGAATGGAAATTATTTCACGTATATATA
Organism: Uropsilus gracilis; assembly: GCA_004024945.1. NCBI lineage: Eukaryota > Metazoa > Chordata > Mammalia > Eulipotyphla > Talpidae > Uropsilus > Uropsilus gracilis. The sequence goes on from PVHY01008209.1 coordinate 5,951, forward strand.
ATTGACCAGTGGGAACTGAAAATCTTAGTTCTGACTTAATGGAGCAGTGATGTCACTACCTCTTCACTTTTGAAGTGCTTTGTGGTTGCTTTCTGTGTTTTAACCTGAAAAGGGGATCACTGTTCAAAGTAAAATTTGCTCCCAGTAGATTTACCAAGTATCTGTTTGCATGTGCTTTATAACTGGAAGTCTTTCTGTTCATATTATCTAATTAAATCATTTAAACATTGTTGTAAATTAGAGATGCCCTTTTTCCATTCAATAGAAAGGCAAAGGGATTAGCTCAAGGTCTTGTAGACTTTAAATGCTAAAATCAAGATCAAAATACATTTATATTTTCTAATGTTATAGCACCCTAGTCTCCAAGAGCCATCCAGCTATCTTTTTCATATAGAAAAAATAGTTAGAGGTTTTACCTAGAAAACTCAGAAATTTTCTTTTGTTTCACACAGAAGTATATTTAACAGTCTTATAATTGTGAATCAGTAATGCTAAAGAAGAAAAACTGTGTAACTGCTGGGTATCTATTAAAATGTCTAGCCCATAAATATACATTTTAGGCTAACATATTTTCCTGAGAAGAGTTTGTGGATGCATTATCTCATTTCCTGCGGCAAAGTTTTCTCATCCTGGCTCTGAGTGCAGACTGGGACACAGAGCCAGCTTGCTACTCCTGATGAAATCCTGGCAGGAGAATGCTGGCTTCACTACAGCTTGCTGTCACCCAGAAACCCTAAGGGAATATGCAAATGTTCCACAGTTTTGCAAAAGTAGATAAAATTGTGAAAAGTATTATCAATTTTTAAAATCACTCCATACTCACTTTCATTTTGAACTTTATCTTGATATTTTACTAATGCATGTAAATAATTTTATCATAAAGTCATATGAAAATGCTAGCCATTATTCAAAGTATCTAGCTTAATTTCTGACTCATATGCAGTAGGTGCTTCATAAGTGCATTTATCCAGTATAAATGTAGGCATAAAACATTATTTGTAACGAAGAAGAAAACCTTCTACTTCCCACTTGTTCCCACTCCTGACGTAAAGGGAAAAGTCTGCTCGATGATTAGTGATAGATGCAACTACAACAAAGAACTACTTTATCTATGAAAGAAAAATATAAAGATAGAAATATCTGGGAATTACAGGAAATAGAGGAAGATAAAATTATCTAGAAAATGCGTAAGATGAGTTTTGATAGAGAAAGCAGTCAAAGCTGAAGAAGAACTTGGAGAACAAAAGAACTTCTTGGACTTCTTTTTAGGCTTAATTTAGTATACATAAGGTTATACTCCCCAACATGAAATATTTTGTAAAGTCTTTGTATCCTCTAATATTGTGACGCTGGATTTGTTTGAGGGACAGGCAAAGAAATTATGTTTATGTCAAGGTGGGCAAAGAAGTCAATTAAATCTATTCCCTCTAGTTTAGTGTTTATAGGATATTTTAATTATATGCAAATCCATAGATTTTTAGGAAAAAATACCCAAAAATATATACTTAATCTTTTTATACTGAGAGGAAACAGGCAAAAAAGAATTTTCTGACTTTCTATTTTATTAGATATTTTTCAGTGTAGAATACCTTCCAGAATTTTACTGACTTGTGAGACCATCATCCACAGTACTATTTTATTAGATATAAAAGTCACATTAATAGACATCATATATGTATGTGCATGTATGTATATAAAACAAAGAAAAAATGCTAGATTGAATTATACTATTTTATCATTTGGAACTTGGAACTTTTTCTTACACTTAATAAAAGAATTATTTTTAGAGGAATGTATTAAGTGAAACCATGAAGATATAATTGGTCATTCAAATTGTAAGAAATTTGGTTTATTTAACCAAACAAATCTATTTAATAGAAAAATAGCATAAAAATGAATTATGAATTAAAAGAAACTTGAGCAGATTAATAAATGTAATGTGTAGGTCTTGCTGAAATCCAATTCCAACCAACTAACTATAAAAATTAATTTTTCCATTGTATGATTTTTGCTTCCTTGTCTTAGGTTAGTACAGGTAATGACAGAAAACTGGTTATGGATTGGTTAGTTTCTTCTATTAAAATTATTACTTATAATTAAAATCAAAACTACTATTAATAGCTTAAAACCCATATTACTGGAACAAAAACACACAGACCAATTGAACTGTATTGAAAATACAGAAATAATGTTACACATATATGGTCCATTAACCTAAGACAAGGAAGCAAAAATATATACAATGGAACAAGGATAATCTTTTCAACAAAGAGTTCTGGGAAAACTAGACAGCTACATGCAAAAGAATGAAACTAGACTACTCTCTCATATCATATATAAAAACCAACTCAAAAATGGATAAAATATTTGACTATATGACCTGAAACTATAAAATATATAGAGAGAGAGAATATACAGAAGTAAAATAAATAAAATATATAGAAGTAAACAAAGGCAAAACACTCCATGACATATACTTCAGAAATATCTTTGAGAACTCTTCTACCTCAGCAAAGAAAATGAAGGAAAGCATAAACAATTGGAATTATATCAAACAAAAAAATTTCTGTACAGCAAAAGGGACAATAACCAAAGAGACATCTTTCTGAATGGTAAATATTTTTGTCCTCTATATAACTGATAAAGAACTGATATCAAACATCTACAAAGAGCTCACACAATTTAAGAACAAAAATCAAACAACCCAGTCAAAAATAATGGGCAGAAGACCTAAAAAGATATTTCTCCAAAGAGGAAATTCAAATAGCCAACAGGTATATGATAAAAATGCTCAACATCACTTAAAATCAAGGAAATGTAAATCAAAACCACAATGTGATACCACCTCACATCAGTAAGAATGGCCCATATTAAAAAAAGCTGGCAACAGCAAATGCTGATGAGGATGTAAAGAAAGAGTACACCACTTTTGTACTGTTGGTGGGAATGCAAACCATTCCAGCCACTATGGAAAGTTGTGAGGAAGATGCTCAAACTATTAAAAATGAAAGCAACATATGATCCAGTGTTTCCACTAATAGGTAACTACCCAAGTATACAAAAATATTAATTCAAAAGGAAACCTACATGCCTATGTTTATTGCAGCACTATTTACAATAGCCAAGATATGAAAACAACACAAATGCCCCCAAATAGATGAATGGATCAAAAAGTTGTGGTATAATGGCACAATGGAATACTACTCAAAGACCAAAAATGACAAACACATGTCATTTACAGCAATATGAATGGAGCTAGAAGGAATTATGCTAACCAAACTTAGAAAGATAAAGATGAAAACCAGATTCTCATTTACATGAAGAATATAGAAAAACCAAACAAAAAGTCAAGAAAAGTCAAAACTAGAACAGTGATATGATAACAGAACTGAAGCATACAGCAGGGGAAAAGGAAGGGGAAAACAGGAGAGGACAGAGAATGAGGAAATATGATGATAATTCACAGGTTATATGTCAGTTGGAGAATTATGGGGTCTGCAACAATGTAAGAAAAATACATAATCAATAAAATATATATATATATATATAATGGTAATATACCTCCCATTTGATTTTGAATATTCCAACCTATATACATATATATATATATATATATATATACACACATATATGTGTGTGTGTGTGTGTAACTATGGTAGGATTTGATAACTGTTAATCCAGAAAATAGACATATTTGGGTCACTGTGGTATTCTTTTTAATGAATATGCTTTAAAAATCCCAGATAAGTGTTCTTAAAGCTTTGTAGATTTAAACATGAGTTTTATTATATAATATATGCTAAAGTACATATAAAATATAATTAAAATGCAATTAAATTGCTTTAAGATCATCTTTACAGTCATAGCCAAACATATATGGATATTTTATAAAATTAAGCTGTTTTGAATAGATTTACATTTACAGGGAAATAAAGACAGCAGAGAGTTCTGATATACTCCACAATCAGTTTCTCCTATTACTTACATCTTAGATTAGTATGATATATGTAGTACAATGAATGAACTAATATTGATAAATTTTTAATATCTATAACTTATTCAGACATTGCCAATATTTGCCTTTGTACATTTTAAGCTCCAGATACCACCTAATATATGACCTTACATTAGTTATTATTTTTCTTAGGTTCTTAGAGTGTAACATTTCTCTATTTTTCTTATTTTTGCTAACACTAATAATTTATAGTTCTGGTCAGATATTTTGCAGAGTACCTCCCTATTTGGATGTATTATATTTCTCTCATAATTAGCCTCAAGTAAATATATATATATATATATCATAACATTATATCAAAGATAAACACTATTAAAATGGCATCATGGATTTTGATCTTGAACACCTAGATGAAGTAATATTTCACAGGTTTCTCCACTGTAAATTAGCTATCATGTTCTTTGAAAGAAGTCACAATGAACTCCACACACTTATGATTTATCCCATTTCCTTGAGGGTGCAATATCTCTATAAATTATTTAAAATTCATCATTAGATTGACTTACCTCTTTCTCAATTACTTGCCAAACCACACCTTCTTTTTCAGAATTTCAACATATCCTTTTGGGAGACACAGTTTAACCCATAATAACTGTATAAGAAAAAATGTATTATCTCCTTTTTAATGTTTTATTTTTCTTATATTTTTGCTTATTTTTGGACAGTATTTGGGCTTTTTTAAATTTTTCTCTTACATTATTGTGTACCTCCAAAGTTTTCCTAGAGCCAAAGCATATAGCAAGGGAGGTGGAGGGTAGTAGGGCAAAATCAGGGGAGGAATGAGCACAAGATCTCATGAAAGCAGTTCACATGTGGTATGGCAGTGGGAAAGCAAATCATGTATGGAGCACAAATCATATCAGTAATATTACTATGGAAGTCTGCATATTTATTTTGTACTGTGGGTTATAATTAAATTCTATACTTATCTTGTTGCCCAAGTTGTGGTATTTTTGGCTATTTGTAATTCTTTAGTTGATATCAGAATCTCTTGATTTACCCACAGTATTGGGGGGTTTTTATTTTATTTTCTGGCAGTAAAATATTCTATGGAAACTGATTTTGATATTTTTCCTGCCCTAGGTATATCATGTTTTAACTCAGTAATCAATATTCAAGTTTTCAACAAATTCTTGTAATTGGCATCGAGAACATTAGTGAAAAAACAATTTTTATAAAGTGTTCTTTGTTGTATCAAGGTTTTCTTCCAAAATTCAGATAACCATTCAAAATAGACTTTTCAGAAATATATCAAAACATAAGCAGGTTTTATACATTGATTAATAAGTTTTTGTGTGTTTTCAATGACAACTATTTTATATCTGCCAGATGGTAGCTAGCAATTATAATATTCTTTAGTTCAGTCATGTGATGACAAACTGTCAACATTTTTGTCTGTACAGAACTGATCATTATGCTTCCACTCCTGAAGATAATTTTGATAGATAAAGAATTCTTGTAAGACATTATATTTTCTCTCTGGGTCTTGGTTCTTTACACAGATTTCAATGGATGTCTTGATACCATAAATAATCTAGACTTATTGATAGCGTGTAATTTCCTCCCTCCCTCTCTGTATCATTAGTCAACACTGTAGTCTTGAAACCTAGTGTTTTTTGCTCCAATAACTTTACTTAAAAAGTCAGGTGGCCATCTTAAATGAATTGCTTTAAATATAAAGCAATTAAATATAAATATAAAGTCTTTTCAGTCTGCTTTTAAACTCTTTCCTTTGGTTTACAACTGCTTTGTTATAAGAAAAATAATAAATGTTTCAAAACAAAAACATTTTCAATGATTTCAAATTCTTGATTCGTGAACCTTCCTCCTTGGACAATATAGAAAATCTTCCAAGAGACTTGACTGTGTGAACATAGCAAGTAGAGAACTTCTTATCCCTTAGCAGTATCCTTTAGTACCAGATTACAGTACATAGAACACCAACAGTGGGAGAGGAAGGTGTTTTACACAAAATCACATAGAACAAAAGTTAATTTTAGACTGGCAGTTTCTATATTAGAGCTATGGGTTTATTTTTTAATAACAGGGTTTATTTTAAATGAATAGGCTATCTAATATTTTCCAAATTTTGTGTTTTTCCTATTTGTTTTACACATTGTCTAACAGTATGTAATTAATAATATCAATTTTGAGATTCATTTCTGGCATAGAGTTGTGAAAAGTTAAATAACTTATATACATAGTTGTTATTTTAGTTGAATATTTAGTACATGCATATATCATCAATATGTGTTCACATATGTATTTTATAAACTTATTTTCTAATTAACTCTCTTCAATTGTCTTCTTTAAAAACCCACAATTTTTCAAAACTTGTCCAAAGGCATAACTTTGTTGATTAGCATAATTAATGCTGTGAATAGCTTCAGAGATTTAAAATACTTTAGCATTATGATCTCATAATCTGTATCTTTACTCTTAAAACAATGTCAGAAAGACCAAGTCTGAAAGCAGCGTGGTATACCTGCATGGCCATAGTTGAGGGTTTTCCCCATAGACTCTATTATTCAGAATAAGTACTATAATTATAAATATTGTGATTGCCTTAAGACCAGGATGGAGGGAAAGGTATAAATCCAAGTAAAGCAGTTAGTTGTGGGGTTCTTTTTCCCACCTCAATCTATGTCTGTAGCCAGAAACACCTAAACCTGGCCATTGTTGAATATAACGTAAGTAGGTTCTTGGCAAAAGAAGTGGCTGAATCATTATAAATTCATTCCCACTGTCAGAAAATTCTCGGAACACATGCCCATCAGATGACACTTTCACTATAAGAATACATTTAAAGTCATCTTTTTGTATACAAAGAGCCAGGCATATAGGGCTGAGAATTCATTTTTCATGCCACATCAAACAGTCAGTGCCAGCCTCACCATGCACAGTAGCTAGTTAGGGATCAGATTCTGCATATTTTTGTATGTCACTAAACCTGACTCACAGAATTGAGTAAGAAATTTTAATGTCTTAATATTTTCTGTAGCAGTTCCTTCATTTTATCTTTCAAAAGATAATAATAGCATATAATAGTTTATAACTGAATTATTATTATAATGGCTATAATATAATCATCATATATTATATATTGTAAATATATAAAATATATTATATAAAATATATATTATATAATGATATGTAATATATTATGAACTATTATAGCAATGATAATAATAGTTTATAATTATTCTAAAAATAATTCATTTTTTAAAGTGTGTACATACCAAATTTGGTAATGAATTAAAGAAACTGATAAATTATACCAAACTAAAAAGTTTTTATAAAGTGAAAGAAGCCCACAAAACAAAATGACAACCTACTGATTAGGAGAAAGTAGTTGCAACTCACACATTTGACAAGGGATTAATATCCAAAATATATACAGAATCTCATGCAACTCAACAACAAAAATTATAATCAAAAAATATGCAGAGATTTGAATAGCAACTTTCTTAAAAAAAATAGAGTTGAACTGACAGGCATGTGGAAAAAATTGCTCATTATCTCTATACTCAGGAAAATGCAAAACAAAAACATCATGAGATATCACCTTACCTTATACGTATGAGAGCAGCTTGTCAAAAGGACAAAAACAGCAAGTATTGGCAAGGGAGTAGAGATAAATAATCTCTCCTGCAATGTTGGTGGGAATATGAATTGGTATATAGCAAACAAAATGAAGTTCATCCAAAAAATTAAAAATAGAACTGCCAATGATCTTAATTTTACTTCCCAGATGTATCTAACAGAAGAATATGGAAACAAACTTAAAAGATATATGCACCCCTATGTTCACTGCATCATTATTTAAAGTAGCCAAGTTATGGAAACAATCTAAGGGTTCAGTGATAAATAACTGGTTTTAAAAAATGTAGATGTACCCAATGGAATACCACTATCTTTTTAAAATGATGAAATCTTGCTATTTGTGATATGAATGGAACATGAGGTAATTATGCTAAGCAGAATGAGGTAGAAAGAGAAAGACTTAATATTGGATAACTTCACTCATACTAAACAAAGTTAATGAGCAAGTAACTAAGACCAACCCTCAGACTCTGTCAACAAAACAATGGTTACCAGAGATGAAGAGTAGAAAAGGAGAGGAAGAGGTAGTGGAGGTCAATTGGTTATTGACAGGGGATTATTGGAACTTTTGTGGTGAGCACAGAGCAGCACAATGACACATTCAAAGAGGTGTGAAGTTGTACTCCTAAAACTTATAAAGTTTGAAACCCAAGATTACTTCAATAGTACATCAATGATTGATAGATGATAGAAAGATGACAGGTAAAAATGGTAGAAGACAGACAGACAGGCAGATAGATAGATAGGATTAGGATAGAATATCTTCACACTTTAAGTAGTTAAAACCCAAATTAAAGGAAAAGATTGATTTCCTTTTCTACACACTCAGAAAACATTCAAATTTTGTAACTACCTTATTTGAACAAAATAATTTATTTTCTATGTAGTTGTAAAAACAATTTACCATCTAGCCAACATCAATTTTGGCAGATCAGGTAAATTACTTATAAAAGTATTATACAGATAAAAAAATGAATATATATATATATTTGGTAACTGATAATGGATTGCAAAACCTGGTAAATAGCCCATTCTTAAAATAATGCAAAGTATCTAAGTTAAAAGACTGAAGGGCAGAATAGAAAAGAATGACTTTACATTTTTTTATATAAACTCTACTTTGTAACAAATATACTTGCCAGACTTTTACAAAAGTCACATTGTAACTAATGCTTTCTCATTATTTATCATTTTTTCAACAGTTCAGTAGTTGTTTTGTATAATCAGTTGAAGGAGTTTCACAGCTAGTAAGCTCAACAATATAACAGAATTTTAAAACAGATAAAACATCAACTTCCTGCATGAGAAAAGTTGAATAAGTCTGTACATAAGCAAATAAAAAGGAAAGACACATTTGTTATCTAGGCATGTAAACTACACTGTGCAACTGTGACAGATTTTGGCTTCTGAGTACCATCCCAAGAGATACAAAAAGAGTATTCTATGTGGCAACCTCAGGAAGAGTTCAGCTAAAATAACTGTTTCTAGGTTTTGACTGTTTGCACTGAATGCTTACTTAATCTGACTCTCCTATACTCCCAACAATTCTCTAAATTACTCAACTTCACTTAATGAGCTCCTTTCCTTCTTAATTGAATCAAAATCACAACCTATTACAATAAAGAATGCTTAGAGTAAGACATAACCAAAAGTTAAAGGTAAGTAATCTGAAAGGTTTCTGAGTTGTTTTGCTTTATTCCTTATACTCAAGTTTATTACTCTTATAAACATATGTGATTTATAATCAGAGAAAAGAATTTTTTTATGCAGAGCTTTCCTTCATATGGAATTGGTTAGTTTAATGGACTATGGATCTAGTGGTGTAGAGAGCAGACTGGTATCATACCACAAGAGTCAACTGTGCATATCTCTTCCCAACACCACATTCACTGATGTCACATTAGGAGTTTGAAATCAGCCATAATGGAAATATTTATATGAAGGAAGCTGGCATAGCTTTTTCCCCCTGGAGAGTTAATATTGTTTTGTTTTGTTTTAATCCAGACCAGTTTTTCTCCATAGTTCCAGTTGTTGAACAATTCCCAATACATTGGTGCATGTAACCATAGCTAAATACATTAAATTCTACATTCTGTCATCAAATTCCTTAAAACTTATTAAGTGTTGTTTTCTGCCAGAAAGTTTTGCTAGAGTAAGCTTAGTGGTTCTCATTATCATGTAATAGGGAATCACTCAGGATGTTTTAACTATGAATATTCCTGATCAAAAGGCTTAATCCTTTACTATCTAACAAAAGTACATAAAACAAGACCATTAGAAACGCACCTCAGATCCTACCTACTACTGAATCCCATTATCATTTTCGCAAGTTCCATCAAGAAATTCTTATATACATTAAAGTTTGAAAAACAATAAATTAAAACAATTGTGGTTTCTTTTTCTCACAAACCCAGGAGTCCGGAGGAAAATGAAAAATTTTTTTTCCTTTTTCAGTTTTATTGAGATATAATTGATATATAACTTTGTGAAAGATTAAGGTATTTGGCATGTATGTGTGGGTGAGTGCACACACATGCAAACAAAACCTTTCTCTTAAATGTATACAATGTCTCACACACATACACACACATATATATACACAAATACATTTATTTATCTCACATAAGTAATATTTTTAGTGGTGACAAGGATAACGTCTAATATTTACTGCCTTAGGAATTAAAAAATTTATAATACAGTATTGTTACCTCCAATTACCATACTGTACATTAGATCTTCAGAATTTATTCATATTGTAAGTGGAAGTTTACACACTTTGACAAAGACCTCTCATTTTCTTTACACTTCAGAACCCAGTCACCATTGCTCTACCTTTTTACTATGAATTCAGTTTTTCTAGATTCCACTTATAATTTAGATCAACCACTAGGTCTTTCTTTCTCTGTCTTAATTCATTTAGCTTACTTAATGTTATCCAAGTCCAGTCACAAGTCACAAATGAATGTATTTATTGTTTGTGGTTGAAGAATATGCCATTGCTGTCTGTGTTGTGTGTTTTATTCATTCATTCACAAAAGGAGACAGGTTATTTCCATGTCCTGGTTACCATGAGTGTTAATGCAATAAATATGGAGATGCATATATTTCCCCATGATACTATTTTATTCTCTTTGGATATTTACCCAGTAGTAATACTTGATTATATGATAACTTTATAATTATTGCGGAATAACAATTGTTTTCTATCATAATTGAACTAATTTATATTCTCACTAACTGTGGATAAAGGTTACTTTTTTCCCATATTCTTATAAAAAAAACTTTGCTCTATCTTTCTAAGAGTTGTGAGTGATCTCTAAGGATTCATTGAGTTATTTAAGAAATGGGAGGTGATATTTCATTGTAGCTTGACTTTGTATTTCTCTTACTAGTTATGTTGAGCATCTTTTCATTGTCTACTAGTTGCTTGCAAATTTTTTTATAAAAATGTCTATTCAGGTTGTCTGCTCATCTTTAACTGAAATAGAAAAGAAATACTTCCTAATTTATTCCATGAAGTCAATTTCACTCTGATATCAAAATCAAAAAAAGACATTACCCCCAAAAAAGAACAAATTATAAATTTCCTCATGAATGCCCATGCAAAAATCCTTAAAAACAGCAAATCTAAAACAGAGGTGTATATTACATAATAGATTATCACCAGTTGAGATTTATCCTGGAAATGCAAAGTTGTTCAACAGTATTCATGAAAAGAAGAACCAGGTTATTATATCAATAGAAGAAAAACACTTGATAAAAATCCAGTATTTATTAGTAAGAATAAAATAAACTAGGAATAAAAGAGAACATCAATGGAATAATCTCAACAAATTAAGACGTTGCAAAAGACCTGCATCTGAAATACTTTTTAGTGAATTCTCCATAGATCATAAATAAGATAATGCTGTTTACTCTGGTCTCTTCTATGCAACATTGCACTGGTGAAATAAAGTAAGAAAAAGAACAAAAGGGATGCATACTAGAAAAAAAAGTAAAGCAGTATTTACTTACAGCCAACATGACCAGCTAAGCAGAAAAACTGATGAAATATACACAACTGCAAATAAGCTAATTTAGTAAGTTAGCAAAATAAATTAAACATGCCGGGGGAAATAATGGATTCCTACATATTATTAACAAACAATTGAAATCTGAAATTTGAAAGAAAGCATTTGTTCAGTAGCAATATCAAAAATTATGAAACTTCATTTTTACATTAAAATTTGTTTTCTTTGGAAGAATGAAAAGAAACGGCAAAGACAGTATTTGCAAAACATCTATCTGAAAATGGGCTTGTATATATACTTGTGTAAATAACTCTTACAACACAATTATAAGAAGATAAACAACCTAATTACAAAATAGTGAAGAGGATTGAGCAGATTATATACAAAAATAAGCATATGAAAACATAATCAACATCAGCATCAGAGAAATTCAAGTTAAAACCATAATCACTATCCATTCCTCAAAATAGCTAAAATTTAAAAAGATTAGCCTGATTAAATGTCAGTGAGGATGAGAAGCTATTATAACATTGTTAGTAGGAGTGGAAAATAGTACTGCCACTTCTTGGAATAAGTATGGCAGTACCTTCTGAAGCTTTAGATACACTTATTTCAGAGCTAGCACTTCTATTCCTACATATTTATCCAAGACAAATGAAAATATGTCTTATGCACAAATGTTTGTTGCAGCATTAAAATTTAAAAATTAGAAATAATCCCAATGCCTATCTATTGATAAACAAATACACTACTTTTGATATATCCATATAATAAAGCCCAACATAACAATAAAAAACCAATATTAATATATATAAAACACACAAATGAACTTCACAATCATTATTCTAAATCAAAGAATTCAATTTCAAAAATTATGTACTGTATAATTCCATATATACAAAATTCTATAAAAATGAGACAGTGAGAGCATATCAATAGTTGTCTGTGGCCAAAGGGTTGGGAAGTAGGTGAAGGGACAACCACAGAGGTACATGAGAAAACTTTGGAGGATGGTTTTGGTGATTGTTACACAACAAATTCAATTGCGCATTAAAAATAAATAGATTTTAATGTATGTAAATTATGCTTCAACTAAGCTGAGATCAAAGATACATAGGTAACTAGAAAGGTAGAGCAAATGGGAAGCAAAGTTTGGGGAGAGGTAAGGAGGGAATAAAAAGGATCAGAGAGAGAGAATACCAGTTGCAAAACCCCTGAAAATGGTCATCAGATAGCTATAGGTCATGTATGACAGTAGCCTATTTAAATGTAAGGACTTGTGCCAAAGTTTTCCTTGTAATTCACCATGGCTTCAACTGTGTACATCTTTCTGTTAGGTTAGTGTTCATATTTATCAATCAGATAGACCTAAATTGGCTAAACATAACTTTCAAAGGGTATCTTATTAAACCTATTTAGAATCAGAGGGATATCTGCAAAACTACAACCCTGATTTATGAATTTAAAATGAAGTTCTTTTCCTAAGTACATGTAACTTCTTACT
>PVHY01008209.1:19182-63026 GCA_004024945.1 Uropsilus gracilis
TGTGTGTGTGTGTAACTAGGTCTTGCTATGTTGCCCGGGGTAGTCGATCCTGTGGACTCAAACAATCCCAGCCTCAGCCTCCCAGGTAGCTGGGATTACAGGCATCTGTCACCACACCCTGCTACTTTTTCAAGACCAGTTCTCACTATATTGCCCGGGGTGGTCTCAAACCCATGAACTCAAGCAATCCCACGCCTCTTGCTTCCCAATGCTTGGATTACAGGTGTGCACCACCACATCTGGCTGAGCATATCTTAAATGAAATGTTTAATATTTTAATAGCTATTCTTACAATGTATTTCTTTTTTGATTTATCTGAAAACCTTCTGAAAGAAGTAATGATTATTCAAATTTGCTTTGTTTTCAAAACTTTGAAAATGTACTCAACACATTTCTGTGATTATGTGATAAATACTAAATTAGATTTGTTATTAAAATTCTGAAAACAAAACTATTAGCAGAATATAATTCACAAGAGGATTAAAAGAAAATCTGATATTAATCCTCAAAAAGCTTGTCATCTCAATGATGAAAAATGCTTAATAATTTTATCATTATCATTGCTCATTATAAGGATTCACTTCACATATGTGTTCTAAATTTATTTTGTATTAATCTATTTGGGGGAAAATGTTTCATTTGTTCTTTTCTAAGATTTGTTAGAAACAATATCTTGATGTTTGTTTTTTTACCTAATATACTGAAATTATATTTATACCTAATATACTGAAAAAAGATATGTGTAGGAAGTTTTTCTAAGAGCTATTCTCTTTAAAGGAAAGCATTCTAACAAAGGTGGCATAAGATGAGCAACAGTGATTTCTTTTTTTATGCTATTAATATATTCCTTTTGATGGAACATAAAGAGAAAATTTATAAAGAACTATATTTAGTAAAATGTATAGGAGCAAAGAAATCAAAAATAGATTGAAAATATAAAATAGGAATAGAAAAAACTTACCCACCACACTGGTTCATAATTATCTATATATGTAAATACCACTATTATAAGAACTCTGAAAGCAGAAATTGTTTTAATACTCATTTTTATTTATAATATTGAATATGATGGAACCAAAAACCTAATGAAATGAATACAATGAAATGAATAAAAGTGAAATAAATGAAAGTGTTAAAAAAAATCACAATCTCTCTGCCTTTCCTCTGTTTCTATCCTCTTGTCCTCTATTCTCTCTCTCAGCACAGATTGGACAACATAAACCAGAACAGAACAGTAAAACATGTGGCAGAGCTTACAGAAATAAGACATATTTTGAGTTATCTTCTGTTATGATTTCAGTGCTTGAAAAGTATTTCATAATAAACTAAAAGCAGCTTTATTTCTGTGGAGGTAAAGTAACACATTCACTTGCAAATGCATGATTTTATAGAAATTTAATTAATGGTTGGCCTAGTATGAAAAGAAGTCACATTAACATTTCACTAAATTCATATTCTCAAATGTTAGCCCTGGAAAAGGTCTGTGCTCCCAAGTGACTGTGCTCTGGGCAATGGAATATGTGTGAAAGTGACGTGTGCTCCTTTTGGTCTGGCTGGAAGAGTCTCTCACTTGTGTGCATTCTGCTCTTCAGAGTATTCTCAGAAGTCTTGTCCTGTCTTGGCCAACTGGGGCTGAGAGGACCAAGTCCTTGGAAGTCGTGTGTAGAAGATGACAGAGCATTAGTCAGCCTGGCTTACTGATTGAACCTATAGAGAATGTCTAGTCCAAGCGACCACAAACACCACCTCAAACTGTCACATGAGTTAAGAGACAAACATTTTCAGAGTACCTACTATTAGCATAAAATGTTGCTCTTTAAATATACCAGAATATCTGCCTAAGAGTCTTTTATTAACTTATAGTACTTTTTTCTCAGTCCCCAGCTACTATAGGTTAGAGATAAGAAAATCGGTAAAACATACTTATTGTCACCAAAGAATTCCCAGACTGGTTTGAAAAGGAGAAATAAAGAATTTTAATACAGGTTTATCACAGGATGCAATACCTATACTCTATAATAAGCACACAGAGGACAACATTAAAAATTGGAGGTTAGCAAGGTGATGAATCAAGGAAAGATTTTCAGAACAGGTGAAATTTAAATTGCACTTTGAAAGATCAGTAAGAGTTAAGCAAGTAAAGACAGAGGAGAAGGACAGAGATTACAGTAAGTTTGAGAGCACAAGGGATTTGGGGAACTGTCATTTAAGGCAAAAACATAGCAAATAACAAACATTCTGTGCAAAAACTAATTTAGATTTTTATTTAACATTCTTTTCTTAAAAAAAACATTCTTTTCTTTTTTTTTTTTGTTTCCTTAACTTTTAGATAGTACATCAGAGCAAATTATTTTGATCTGTACAGTCATTTGCTAAGAAGAAGAAGAAGAAGAAGAAGAAGAAGAAGAAGAAGAAGAAGAAGAAGAAGAAGAAGAAGAAGAAGAAGAAGAAGAAGAAGAAGAAGAAGAAGAAGAAGAAGAAGAAGAAGAAGAAGAAGAAGAAGAAGAAGAAGAAGAAGAAGAAGAAGAAGAAGAAGAAAAGAAAAAAATTGAATGACTATCTGAGATAACAAACTGTTCCTTTTGGAAATACAGGATCACTCACATTGAAAACATTCAGGAAGGCCTTTTCTAACTTGTCTGGAATAGACTTTTTCAGTACACATATGTGATATGTGGAACTCAAGTCAATCAAAGTCATGTGAGTCTCAGGAGAAGTTATTACCATTAGTTAAAGAATGCATAATACCTAGCTTTGGAGACATTTCTAGAAATAATCTTAACAGAAAAACCTATCTCACGTTACACACATAGAAACTTTGTCGTATATAATCATAACCTCTTTGTCAAGGGAACCTTCTTCCTTTCTCTTTGATGCTTTAGGTCACTTAGCACAGGATATGAACCCAACGTGTTCCATGTCTTTAGAATTTACTGCTATGTAATTATGTATGTAGTAAGTCTGACCTTTTCTTCTACTAATCTCACTTATTTTGTCAGTCTTGAAAAACCCCAGAGGGGGTTGGGAAATGTACCCCTGAACCCCAACAGTAATTATGTGTATGCAGACAAATCAATGTTAAAAATATTTGAATAACATATGCAGTGACTAACAAGAACCATGGTTAACATTTTAGTTTCAAAGAAATCCGGACTCTTCTCCAATTTAATTACCTGATATCACAGGAAATAACATACATAGGATGCAAACATATTAAACACTTACATGCAAAAGATTACAAAAACATGTTTGAGGAGAAAAAAGTTAAACTCCCCTAATTTCTCATTAGATATGATGGATTAGAAGTCATGCAAATCATGGTGATGCCATGGTGGTGTGGGTTTAAGAATGAGTCTAGACACAAAGAAACCAGTTGGTTGACTTTTCTCTAGTCAGTCATCCCTAAAAATTTCCAGTATTGTTGCTATTTTTAAAAGGCTTTTAAAACCTTGCTACTGCTACTGCCATTGTCTTCATATTGACCTTTGCCTGTCGTTTCTTCTGTTTCAATATCCAGTGAATTTACTTTGGAAGCAGAATGACAGACAGGTATCACCCCAGCAGGTCTTCTTGAACTTAATGCAACACAAAGAGAGGTCTTATCCAAGAGTTAATAAAGGCCACATTTAATAAAGCAAAAAGAAAATAAATCTCATTTCCTATTACAAACTTTAGAAGAATTTTCAGAATTATTAGTAGTCTGGATGGAGTTGGTTTGAGGGAAAGAATGAAAACGAAGTATAACTGGAGATATCTAGCTTATAACAAAACAATCTGCCAAATTAGATGGAAAGCTGCCCTTCATTCTTGGAGATGAAAAACATGATCTCTAAGGGACAGATGGAACACACATGTACTTTGCTAATCACGCATAGCCTTGAAAAAAATCTGAACCCTAGTCCTTATTTTTTTTCATGACTTCTTGACCACCACCTGCTGTGCTCCTGAGACTCACTCCCAGGAATTCTGTGGCCCCATTTCTTTTCTTAATTTTTTCCCCTCAAACCTGGAGATTAAAGAGTCCTTTCTTGAGTATATGCAGAGCAGGTGGGAGGGGGGCAAGAGGCTCTGCAGCTGCTGCAGGGGTTGTACTTCATGTCTAATATGACAAAATGAAAGCAGCTGTAGACTCCTTAGCAGTCTTTTGGCACAGAGTACAAACAGGTCACCCTGGGGAGTGAAAGCTCTCATTAGATTAAAATGTTCTATGTTACCTATTTGACAACCACTCATGTTCCACATACCAATTTGCTCTACAGTATTTAAAAAATAAAAGTTACGTTCATAGGCAGAAAAGCAAAAGAAAAGCAAAATTTTCTGTTGACAACATGAGGTTCCAAAAATCAACAGTAGGATCAAAGAAAAAATTATAATGCATCATTTTATTTTACCTAGCTGGCTATCTCTATACCAGAGAAGCATTGACAATAAGTTTAGTTAACATGAAAATTCATAGATAGCACATAGACTGTCATTACCTTAATCATGATTAATAAATAATTTGTTAAGGAAATCAGAAAGCATTAATTTCAATTTTTTTATTATAGCCTAAACAGTAGACTTAATTCTAATATTTCTTTATTTCTTTATTTATTTTACAGGGGATAAAATTTATTTTGGATAAGTGTAAACAAAATTAAAGTTGTGTTCATTAGTAATGTAACTCAGTATCCTTAACTTGATGCAATCGTGACACAACTTCCTGCTTTCTTGTGCTTACTAAAACATCATAAACTAATCAAACCAGACTCATATACAACCAAACAAACTCATCAACAAGTTAAGCCATTTTTCTTTTTTTCATTTTTCGAGTCCATACCAATTTTCCAAACTAAATATTATGCCCAACCGTAAACTGAACTATGAAGTTAAGAGATGTGATCACATGGGAAATGCACTAACCTGAAAAGTCCTGAAAGATTTCCCTGGACTGCCATTCACTATTTATGTGACTTTTAAAATGTCATTTAAATTCTTTGTGCTCAAGACTACAAAACAAAGGATTGGTCATTTTTAATCACATAACATTTTGTTTAAAAAAATAAAGTAGTGTAGAGCAAAAGCTAAATTCAAGCCACTTAAATTCAACCTTCATTTTTACTGAATCGCATGACTAAATATTAGACTTTAAGTATCTAGAAAAGGTTAAGGCCTAGGGATGATATGGACTCCATCTACTGTACTAGATTCCTGTATAACATGTATTTTTGAATAAATTAATAAAAATTAGTAGAATCCCAATACCACTCATTTAGAATGTCAGTAAAAGGGAGCAACCACACTTCAGGTAAGTAAAGCCAAAAGGAGGAGGGAGAGAACTAGAAGCAGATGGAGGAAAAGGAAAAAGAAAAAAAAAAAGTCTGCTCAATAAATGGTGTTGGGAAAACCAAAGAGTCACATGCAAAAAATTAGAATGAGTCCACTGTCCTACACAGTACACTAAACTTAATTCAAAATGAACAAAACACTTGGATGCAAAATATAAAATCATAAAAGCCCTAGAAGAAAACAGGCAAATGAGTTTCTTGACTTCAATTTTAGTGGTTTTCACAGATCTGATTCCCAAAGCAAAGACAACATGCATAAAAACTGTACTATAAGTTGTACTACACCAAACAAAAAAGCAATCTCCTGAATGGGAGAAAATATTTGCAAATCATGTATCTGGTAAGAGACAAAAAATATGCAAGGAACTCAAATAATTCAATAGCCAAAAAATAACCTGATTTTAAAACAGGCAGAAAATCTGAATAGAGGATTCTCCAAAGAAGACATAAAATGACAAGTACATGGAAAGATGCTCAACACCATTATAATTTCAGGGAAATGCAAATTCAACCATAATGAGATAACGCCTCATACTGTAAAAAGTTATTATCAAAAAAAAAAGAGATGAAATAACAAATGTTGACAAGGATGTGGAGAAATGAGAAATCTTGTACACTATTCATAGTAATAAAATTGATGTATTCACTGAAAACAGTGTAAAGCATCCTCAAAAAATTAAAAATAGAACTACCATATGACCCAGCAATTCAACATCTTGGTATTCATGAAAACAAAACACTAACTCAAAAAAATGCACACCCATGTTTATTATACATTATTGATAATAACCAAAATATGGAAATAACATGTTTATCAATGGGATGAATAAAAAAGTCATATATGTGCATATATGCACATACATGTGTGTAACAGAATAACATTCAGTCTTAAGAATGAGATCTTGCATTTGTGATAACATGGATGAACTTTGAGGACTTTACACTAAATTTTAAAAAGATAGACATAGATAAAAACCATGTATTCTAATTTATATGTGGAATGTTAAAGAAAAGAAGGAAGAAGGAAGGATGGGAGGAAATCACACACAAAAAAAATTGCAACTGTACCATAGCAATTGTTACACTACAAAAATCAAATAGTTTGAAATGTATACAAATGTATAGATATTAAATAATTATGTTGCACACCTGAAACTAATACAATGTTATACTTCAATCAATTATGCTTCAATAAAAAGATATATACTCAGGGAATGTAAAGTTACAATAAAAAGACTGTTTTTCAATATGTTATCTAAATGTACTTATGTAAGAAGCAATCATGTTTGAATTTGCTAGAAACAGAACATGGGAAGAGAATTTGAATGTCAGCATCACCTGAGGCTTTTTCTAAGCTAGACACAATCTCTTTCCCTCTTACATATTTACATATTGAATATTCCTGCCACAGTAGGCCATCCTACAGACAGGAGTATTTTTATATTTTTATATCCTTTGGAAGAACTGGAGTGGGAAAATGCTGAAAAATAACTACTCAAATAAAGCACTAATAATAAATTAAAATAGCTGCAAATTATAAGATACCTTGTATCAGCACAGCACTGAGAACTTTAAAACGTTTAGCTTTATCCTCTTAAAACTCCCCTTTTATTGAAAAACATTGCTTTTCAGCATCATAACCTGAGGATTTTCCCATTCACAAGTTAGTAAATTATGGTGTGGAAAGAAAGGTTAAGCATTCAATTAAGATGCCATACTTAGTAGACCGTAAGGCTCAACTTTTAAGAAACCCAGCCCAGAACCATGTCCTCCTTATAGAAATGGTCTCTGGGTTCCATAGAACACCAATAATTGCAGTCAGAAGGCTAGTAAAATGCTAACATCTTTGCAGGAAACAAAAATTCTTCTAAAAGATAGAAAAACATGAGAACTAAGAACAGAAGTCTGCAATGCTGACATTTCAGGATCAAGTTTTGAGTGAAGTCACAAAGATGCAGTAGTATAGAAAATTCAGAAGGATTATATTTTTATGATTTTCAAAGGCTTCCAAGAAGAGGATAAGGATGAAAAATACCCACTAGGACATCACAGGGCTCCACAAAATATTTCAACCAACGGGTGGCAGCCAGAGCCAATTTGTAAACAGTCTTGAAGAAGAAATGGTTGATGAAGAAGAGGACCACGAAGTTGCAATTTACAGGAGGAAAAAATGTAAATTCAAGGCAGGGACAGCTTAGGGGAAGATTGTGATAGGTGTGCTAAGAGCTGGGAAGATTCAAGGTCATTTTTAAATCTTAAGGACAAAGATTAAAGAATCATTTACAGTAGAACAGATGAAGATTTATGGCATTGGTGGTTAAGCAGAAGAGATAAACCTGTGTCTTTTGCAGATGCACTATGTACCTAGTTGAAATTGGGTTTTTTAAATTTTAATTAACAAATACAGGTTGTCTGGACCAGACTGTGTCAAGTGCTCTTACTGTCATACTATACTAAACCTCTGTTGGAGGAGTTAAATACTCTCAAGAGAATTTAATTTTATTCCTGGCAACACCTAAAAGTAAGTATATGTTTATTATTGGTAACTACAAAGAAACAGATAAATGTGCTATATTAAAAACATTTCACATGTTTTAGATGGGTTTCTTCACATTAATTAGCAAAATTCTGATTCTTGCCATGTTTATAGAAATAATCTTAAATTGAGTTTTTTATGAAACACTGTATAATTTCCCCTCCTACTCAGTGTTCAATGTTAAGAAGACTTAATCCTATTTGTAAATGGTTAACATCCCTTTCTTTTTAACTCCTTTAATCTAAAACTAAACAGATGCAGGAAAGGGGATCTAAAAAACTTATCTGTGGTCTTCTACTTTGCACATACTTCAAAGAAAATAATATAAAGTCTTATAGTATTTTAAGTCTTCAGTTTTATATAAAATTATTTGACAAGCAGCCCAATCTGTTGCTATCCAGGAGTTCAAGTCTGCACCCAGGAAAAAAGGACATAGTTCCAGAGAAAGAAAAGACCAGTGGGCCAAACACGAACCAACGATTTGCAGTGAGAGATGCTGGAGTGACCACAGGGGGGAAGGGGGAAAGGTAGGGTAGGGTGAGGAGTAAGGGGTACAATATGGAAGGAAGGGCCAAATATATGGGAACAATAACCATACAAATGTGACCAACATTGTATGAAAATTACAAAATAAAAATTTCAAAATATTGAGTGCTAAGATGTCATCTAAGTTTAGTCTATGATTTTCAACTAAATAAGAAATGAAATTACTTTCTCTTAATGAAATTATAAATATAATTAGCCTTAGAAGAATGTATGAGAGCTGTAAATTATATACAAATGCTCACCAAAAATAAACTACACATGAAGATTATAGAAAGGAGGCAAGTAAACAGGTGCAATTTCTGGCATAGAGCAGGACTTTAGCAAAGACCTTAGCAGGACCTCAATTTGGAAATATTCAGACCAGACCATCTTAGAAAATATTCCTATATGGAACCAATTATTTATTTCTTCTTTGTTTCTAAATTCATCTTACTCAATAATCTTACAATATTTTCATTACTGAATTGTGCCATAACTGGAGATTTTAAGGCCACCCAGAATTATAAAGTTCAACTGCTAATGATTAATTCACCTAGAGTCAAAGGACTCTAGGTGAATTAATAATATTAATTATTAATTAATTAATATTTGAACTTTATTTTTCTACACTAAACCAATTGTTTGGCTAATGAAAATAACCAACATCCTAAAGGGAAAGACTCAATAATATACCACTTATATGATAACTACCATATTGCAGATTCTTATGAAACCCTACCTGTTTTTTTTTAATGTGCTATACAATATAAATTACAGTTAAAACACCAACCATTATTGTAATTCAAATATTAATTCAGAGAAACTCCTTTGTCCAGGCCAGTTGAGGCTTAATTTTAATGGCTTAAAGAATTCAAATTAATGTAGCAATAATAAGTACATTTATAAATACTAAAAAATATTAAAACACTGAGTATAAAACTAAAAACAGAATTATACTGTCAATGAAACACTATATGTAACTAATGTCTTAGAGAGATTATAATCCAGATGTTCAAATATTTTTAAACTCTTCATTTTCTAGTAGTTTCCAGCATGTTTTGTCTGGTCATGTGCACTGTCATTCATTCAACAAGAACAATTCCTTGCCAGTTACTATGCCCTGGGCTAAGTGAGATAAACTGGATAGTGTCACTGTCAGGAAACCTTGACTGACTTACAACCCAGGAGATAACAAAACAAAAAAAAAAGCATTTAGAGCAAAAAAAAAAAAAAAAAAAAATGCAACCTATTAGAAAAGTCATCTGTTACTATAATTGAGTTATATGGAATTCTTAGCTACCAAAATTATGCTTAGGAATATTACTAAACAAATCTAAAATGAGAATTATGATCAAAAGCATATGTGTTATATTATGCCCTGTCCTCCAAAAAAAGTGTCACAGAACATCAAGGCTGTAAATTTTCATAGGTATTTTTGTTAGAACACTAAATTATTTTAGCATTTTGAGGTTCCCATGTGTTATAAATCTTAGAAAATAGTCACTGGATAAATCTTTTTCATTAATGAAATAGCTGCCAAAATAATATTAATTCCCAAAATGGTATTAATTATACAATACAATATTATACAATGCAATACTATATTGTTTTATACAATACAATATTATGAAGGAAATATTTACTTCTCTACCTCTCCCCAAAAAACAAGTTGAAAAATCTTAGAAATTAAATAATAAATCACTATAGTGGTATAAAACTGATTCAACCAGAGGATTTATATTTCTTTATTTCTTTTATAGAGACACTTTATCTTAGCTTCATTCATTGGAGAAAAGAGTTGCCAAGCATCTGATGTGTTGTGTTTCTCTTTAACCTTGTTGTTCCCTCATATTTTACTGAACAAATCAATCTTCTTTTGTTCCTTGACTCCCTCTCCCTTTAGCTATTGTTTTCCTGTCCCCCTAATAACCTCTCATTTTCTCCCAAATAAAAAGTGGTATGATTGCTAAGAAACTTTAAATTAATCACCTGGTTTTGCCATTTTCTTTATTGCTCATTTTCTTTATTCTTCTGATACCTCGTATGAAAAAGAAAAGTTCTAAAAATCTCTGCTTATCTAGCTCTAGGATTCAGACCATTGTTTGTATTTGAGCATAATGCAGGATATAAATACTGTTGTGCTGAAATTTGCCAGTCTCTTTTGAACATTTTGGGGAAGATTTTAAAATATTTAGCATTGCTCTAGAATTGTCCCCATACCATACAAACTGGCTAGAGTAGGTGAAAGATCAGACATTCACAGTCAAGGAAAGCTTGAATTCTAATTAATTCACCACTGGTATTTCTTCTTATCTCAATAAGGTAATGTCCTGACAAAAGTTCCTTAGCAAAATAAATTCTAGTTGGCTTAGAATATGCTAAAATATCAAGGCTCACTGGCCCATATTCCACCAAGAATTCCATGAGTCTCTAAGGAAGAACAATCCATCCATTCCCTTGCAGACCGGTTTACTTAAATAAGCTGATGTCACTTTCTTTTCCAATATCACAAATCTTAGCTTTCTGTCATTTGAATATTTTTTCATATGTTGCCAGTCCCCTGAGTAGTATCCATACCTCACTTGGAATTCTGTCCCCTTTCCTCACCACAATATTTCATCACTGCCAGGAATTGAGTAATTTCCTTTCTTTTTTAAAATCTGATGACCAACAGTTGATTGCACCTTGCCTGACCTCTACATTGCACCCATCCTCTAAGAACAGCCACTCAGATAGTCACAGGTCTGAAAATTCTTTTTTCTTTTCACTTTTTTTAATTCTATAGGTATGCATAGCACCATTCTACCCCAACTTTCTTTTGGAAATTAGACTTTTATGAACCATACTAACTTGACTCCTAACTCTCAAATGATATTGATCAATGATGAGTATGGTAGCCATAAAAGTCCATTTCTCAGATCTCCAATTCTAGGAACTATAATTAACTTTGCCATATTTGATACATTCTTAAATCTATCATAACATCTACACATTCCCCATGTGCTATGGTCATGCAATCACTTATCATAGATAAGAAACTAAGGAAAGACCTAGGGCTCCTCTGAAAAATTTTGGCCTCACCATGACTTTTTCAGAATTTTATTACCAATACATCGCAATCTGGGACTTGTCATACCAAATCTTCCTCCCCTGTCTCCACAGGTGTTTGATGGTGGTCTGATGAATCTCACAGCCTTTTCTGGCCCCCTCCTTGTTTCTTCTCACAGACATTTCCCAATAAACCTACTACATGTCTAATTTTACCTGTGTTTATTTCTTGGGGGAACCTCCCTTAGTAAATAGTCTAAGAAGATTAATTTCCCTGAGGTCTTTCTTATGGAGGGCTTCTATTCATTTGTTCCATGTAACAACTGCAGGTTCCTATAGATTCTGTTTATTACTCAGTCTGAAACTTGCTCTTTCAGAAAAAGAGTCAGTAACAACTCCTTCTGGGGTACTTCCCAGTTCCGTTAACTTTATACTTGTCTTTGCCCCTTTACTAAAGAGTCTTCAATCACCTTTTCTTTTCTAAATTGCAACTCCAAATAAAAGTGTAACCCTCACATACCTTTTATGCCAATGCAAGAGTTTTATGGGGAAGAAACAGAAGCCTTAGACAAGGATGATGTCATTGGACACACAAGACGGGGTTAAGGAATTCATGTCTTCAGATCTCCCTGAACTTTTCCTACCAGCAGAAACAGTTGTATCTCTTCTACCATAGGTGAACCAGTCTTCCCCTGTTCTTGCAGGGGCCATTGATGTGCAAGAAAATTTCTTCTGATGATACATCCCAGTCATTCCACTTTGGCTCTAGGTTTATAATGAAAGTTGGAACCCAGAACAGACTAGTTAAAGAATATAGTCTGGCAAAAATAGAGAAAACCTACAAACTTAAAGAAATTCAGGATCCTGGCAATATGAATCACCAAGAATTTGGAGAGAATAGAAGTGAATTGATTTAATATTACATTAAAATGGAGAAAACAAATTGATACAGCGCAATTACTCCAATCTGTAATCTAATGTATGTGAACAACAGTAAGTCTTTTGGATTGATAAATTGAGCTTGGACTCAACTGTGGTCTTACAATTAGTGAAAATGAAAAGTCAGAACTTAAATCCTAAACATTCTACTTGGGAAGGAATCCAAAATCCCATTAAGATGAAAATGCTTGGTTGGATCTTTTATGTATAGCCTGTCCAGTCAATCCCTGATCAAAATTCCTAGAAAGACTAAGAAGATTTCACAAGAACACTAAAAAAATGCACTGGGTGAAGGAGGCAACCACATTGTTGGAAGGTACTATGAGTTCTGTTTCCTGTAGATCATATAAGACAGAGATGCTGCTTAGGAATCACATTCTCCGATTTTAATAGCAATCATGGGGTCCAGTGGAGAAGGCAGGAAACAGTGCCTACCCACCAGAGTCTTATCAGCTGTAGACACAATGTAGCAATGATAATTTTTTGACCCATAAGAATATGCAGCAGTGGAAATAGATCATAGAGTACTTAGGAATAAAATTGTTACAATGCAACTTAATATTTACAAATAAGAAATTTCTAGGCCTACTAGACAGTAAGCAATCTTCAGTTACTCCAATAAGAATTCTGTCTTTTCAAAGGGCTAATGTCTAAGGTATATAAAGACCTCATGCAATTCAACATCAAGAAAACAAATAATCTATAAAATATGAGCAGAGGAGCTGAGCAGATGCTTCTCCAAGAAGACATACAAATGGTCAACAGGTACATGAAAAAAATCCCCATCATCATTTATCAATAGGGAAATGCAACTCAAAATCACAGTGAGATACCATCTCACACGTGTAAGTAGTCCCACACACATCAAAAAGACCAGAAACATTCAGTGTTGATGAGGATATAGAGAAAAAAGAACCCTCATATATTGTTGATGGAAATGTAGTCCACTCTAGTCCCTATGAAACATAGTATGAAGGTTTCTCAAAATATTAAAACTAGATCCACCATATTACCTAGCAATTCTCCTCCTCATTATCTAAGAAATGCAAAAATACTAATTTGAGGGGATATATGTGCTCCTATATTCATTTCAGCACTATTTACAATAACCA
This sequence comes from Uropsilus gracilis, assembly GCA_004024945.1. Taxonomy (NCBI): domain Eukaryota; kingdom Metazoa; phylum Chordata; class Mammalia; order Eulipotyphla; family Talpidae; genus Uropsilus; species Uropsilus gracilis. The sequence goes on from PVHY01008209.1 coordinate 32,670, forward strand.
AATTAGAGAGATGAGTGGGTAAAACTATGTGCTGCATATACACTATGGAATAGCACTCAGCAATTAAAAAAAAAAGATGAATAAACTCTTGTTATTTAACACACATGGATGTAACTAGAAGAGATATTGTTAAATGAATAAGTCAGTAGGAAAATACCGGAATACCAGATGATTTCACTTGTATGTGAAATGAGAGAGACAACATAAAGAGTCAGACAGAAACCAAACCAATAGCAAATCCTAGACTATGGAATTGAGGCTACAAGACAGGGAATGCGAGAGAGTGAAGCTAAGAGGAGAGGGTATAATAAATTGTGGTAGAAAGCTGAGGATAACTTGGTGCTAGGTTAGAGTTAAAACCAGGTAGAATCAGCAGTTTATTTTTTAAAAGAAAATATATTTGGACTTTAAACCTTAATCTTATGGTATAATGTCTAGTTGAACACCTTTTCTTTATTTTAATATTTTTACCATGGATAAAGATTAGGGATTTTAAAAATTCATTTTATGCTTTTCCTTGGGATATTGGAATTATAGTACTTTAGAGAATTAAAAATTTTTATTTCCTTGTAATTATGTTTAAATACTATGGTCTATACTAATTCCTCTTTTCACAAAACTCCAATTGAACAACCAATTTCAAGGTGGCTTCATTTAACAAAGTTTAGACTCTGGCAAACTGGCCTTCACTAAGAGAATTAGTTCTCAAGTCAGATGTCTGAATAAGAACCTTACTACAACTATGTGAACAGGGTAATTTACTCAGCTTTCCTGCTCTATCACCTAGCTCCAAAGGGGCAAATAATAATAGTACTAATATCACAGGCTGTTTTGAGAATTTTATGAGTCACCCCATGAAGCACTTAGTATTATTCTCTCTGGCACATAAAATGTGCTCAGATGTTTCAGTTGTGAGCTGTATTCTAAAAGAGAACTGTTTTTGTATTTTTGTCTAATAAAATGAACACTAAAATACAGCATGATTCAAATCTATGCATTAATGGACAGCATATATAGTTCATACTGTTCCAAAAACAAGTAGGTAAATCTCCAATAATACCCATCACACTCTGCCCCACTCAAACACATGGAGCATATTATATCAGGCTATATTGGATTATAGGTCTTCTGTTGTGTAAGAGTGCCTGTGTGTGTGATTACAGACATTCCTTCTCTCTAATCCCATCTGCATTATAGTCTGGACAGTATCATCAGTGACACAGCTCAGAATTGAGTCCAGATGGAATCCAAAACATTTACTAGTCTAGTGGGAGAAATGCCATAAGAGAAACATATTTAATGTAAGAGATGGAGATAGGAGATTCTTTTGAGACTGAACCAAGTTTAGATACATTGTAATATAGATTTCACCCTTCTTTTTAAGTCCTACCTTTATAGTTTTGCAAAATATCTAGTTCCAAAGCTTAGAAGAACAGCATTATTAAAAATGAATAGCGTTTCTATGTTATCATCTTTATGTCTTTACCAATGGGAGATGAAAAGAAAGTAGAGATCACAGAATGTTGCTTGTAAAAACTAAGACTGGAGTTTTAATATAAACAGTTCCAAGAGAATTGGACATCATGAAAAAATATCATCCAGCACTTAAATATAAAAATAACTAAAATGTTATTCTAATATGTAACTGATCTTCAGTCTTCACCTTAAATGATGTGGTAAGCTGACAATTGCTTACCTTGACTTCCAGGGCGTATGGAAGAGTACATTTCCTTCCCCCTGTTAACTAGAAAGGACCACAGAACTAGTTCTAGCAGACTATGAGCAGATGTGGTATGCTGTAGTCCCTGAGCAAAGCATTGAATTGCAGGTGCAAAGCTCTTTCCCTCCATGAATTTAAGAGCAAATCATTGAAAATAGTGTAGCTTCAAACAACCAAGATGCAGATAAAGCAGGTGTTTTGCCAGGTTGAGGGTTATGCTCAGAGACTGAGATTCTCATCCCCAATAATTTATTTAGCACATACTCATTGTAGAAATTATAGTTTGCAACAATAAGCCCACAAGTTAGTAGCATAACTGATGTCTCTTAGCAAACCAATAAAGAAATAACATACTCTAAACCAATGGTAGATTAGTTACACTATTGTTCCAGACAAAGAGGGAAATGAAAGAAAGAAAGCCCAAATTTTGTTGAGATGCATTATTTTCCCAGTTGGTCCTCAGGAGAGTAGACTCAATCAACCAGGAGTTGATGTCTAGTTGCCAGTGCAAAGTAAAAGTCCTTTGATGCAGAATGTACTCACTGATGTTGAAAGCAAGACAATTCCCTTCATAGGGCTGTGGTACTATTTTCGCCATGACCACCAAAGATTTCCCTGGCTTCAGCAAGAGCTAAGGCCCCAAGGTCTATTACCAAGACTAATATCATTATAATAAGTCCTCCCAAACACCTGTATGGTACCACTGCTGTTACTATGATATCAATGACATAAGTATCCTGTGTTCATATTAATAAATATAATTTTATTGACATTATCCGGTATTGTTCATATTGATAAGTTCTAATATCTAAGCATCCCAATTTCACCAAAGCAAGCTTTCAATATATGGGTTTGATTTGTCAGTAAGCACTGAGCACACCGGAACAAAGATCCAAACTGAGGCACATCACCACGAAATTAAAAACACCATGAAGAAGAAGAATATTTTAAAAACCTCCAGAGAGAAACTCAAAAGGTTATATACAAAAAAAACTGATGGTAACAATTGTGTGAAACTTCACAATAGTATCATAGGAAATTGGAAGACAGTGGAAAATAGTCACAAATTTTACTTTAACTTCTGGTTATGGAAAATATCAAGCATTTACACAGCAGAAAAAAATATGAAAGGAATTTTGATACATCGGTCACACAACTTCAACAATTAGTTATTAAAGGTCAATCTTCTCTTTTCATTCCCACCTATTTCTCTCTCCCCCCTGAATATTTTGAATGACATCTAAACAGCATACGTCATTCATAAGAACACTAGCACATATCTTCTAAAACACCTCTACTACAACATAAACATAATATTATCTCACACCCCCAAATTATCCAAAGTTCCTTAATATCAGCCATAAAGTCAGTATTCTCATTCCCATGATTATCTTCTAAATGTTCTTTTTTCTTTTTCTCTTTAGCATTTAAATCTGTATCTAAGATTCACACACCAATAGTGTTAATATTTTTCTGATCTTTTATTCTATAACTTCCTTTCCATATCTCTTTTATTTCTAGCAATTTTTTCCTATGGGAAGGGAATATCTATTTTTTCACTCATCATTAACATGTAGCATAAATAAGGCAATGAACATGTCTAGCACTGTACAAAAGAAAGTACAGTGAGATGTGTTGAAGCATGAAGTGTACCGGTGGCAAGCACAGCAGTGGTCTTTATCCAGGGAGTCATTTAATTATCTTCTCCTCCACAGAGCAGCAGAAGTCCCCAGAAATATTGTTAAACAGATTAATCTCATTGATGGAAACCACAATTCTGATGAGGATATGAGTACCAGTCCCAGTTCCCTTCATTGCAGAGTAGAGTGTTTCTGCAAGGTGGGCAGGTATACCTAAAATACATTTCACCACAATAGGGAACAATTTTTCTAAATTACTGGAAGTGTGTCATTCAATGGTTCTCTCAATTTGAAATCTTGTATTTCAAATTGTCATGTGTTTGTCAAACAGCATTCTCAAATGAAACAGTGTTCCAAAGATGGTGCTAAACTTGTCTTCATCTGTGCCCCCATTTAAGTTCTCCAAGTTGAAACAAAGCCTAAGCTTCTTGTTAAATCTGAACTTCATGAACTCTAGCAACCAGGTTTCTAGTAGACTGAAGGAGAGCCACCAACATCCTCAGCAAAGTACTCTAACAAATCCCTACTATATCATTTTCCAGGCTTGAGACATAGTCTTCTTCATAAATTTGTTTTCTGCCTCTGTCTGTCCAGGGTCTTTGAAGCAATAATTTCCAACATGATTGTTTCATTTGCCACAGTTCCTTTAAGAGCTTGCTTCAGTCATCAGTATCAAAAAACTGAAAGGGTTTTATCATAGCCACAATGAATTTTTCAAAATTTCCAGTCAGTTTTGATTTCAGGTAATCCAGAAGCCCCTGCCAAGTAGAGTTTTAAAAGTCACAGTCATTTCCTAGCACTGAGCATTACTGCAGGATGTCAACAGAGTCAGGATGCTCTCTTCATCAGTGCCCATGACTTTCATCACCTTCTGAAGAATTTTAGGCCACTCATCAAATCCAGGAAAGTAGATATTGTGTTTTGGAGAATCTTGCCCATGGGGACAGTCATGCAGATGGGGGGAGATGCAACAGAAGCAGATCAAGGACCAGGTGCAAACCTCCTGGTGTGCACACCATGAATGTGAGATGTATACATTGATACTGAACTGCTCATTGTTTCTTGATTTTTTTTGAGTTTACAGAGCTAGCAAATATATATTAAATAATTTTAAGATATATCAATGACACAACATTGATACTTTCAGTTACATATTTAGTTACAATTCCTGATCTAATTGGATCTGGATCATGAAACAGCTTATTATCTTCCCTATTCTTCCCTTAAATGTTTCTGTTACCATATAGACTCATATCTAGGGGTGGCTTGCTTTTATATACTCATATTTTTGTATTTGCTAGAATCTTTGTTCTCTAGTTTTGTTGTATCTATTGTTTATTGCATTTCAGTTTCTCCATCATTGCTGTTCTGTTTTGTTTAGGAGAAAATTCAGTGGAATTTCAAAATTATGCCATGGCCTCCATCTTCAAAAAAATACTTAAGTGTAATTTCATTGCCTAATCTTTAAAACCTTGACTAATGATAATTTTAAATTTAGAATACTGTATCCCGTCATGTGTAAGGCTAGAATAATGATATATTTACAGCTGAAAATCTCCAAGAAATGTTCCATTTTATGTACCTATCTTGGGAAACTACTGAATGATATGCTTCATCAAATGAATAAGAAAATAAAATACAGGGAATCTTTAAAATAAGAGCTTCACCCAGAGTTTCAGGAGAGAAGATTCAACAGGAAAGTTCCAGGATACTACCAGTCTTAGAGAGAAATCAAATCAGTGTGGAGTGGAAAAATTAAAGCTCCTAGAGGCAATTCTTCAGAGATGAAGACACTGACAGATCTTATAATATGCCAAATCCTATGAAATATAATGTGGGAGGTTTATAATTTTATTGGAATATTTGGGAAGTGAGGCAGAAATCTCTAAATGAGCCATAATATCCTTTCTCATATTCTTATTCAGAGTTCTTAGAATAAAAAGGAGGTGGTTGTTGTCTCCTAGCTTTCTTTGTAGTTAGGGCTGCTGTGATTGAACTCTGGCCAATGGAACATAAGTGAAAGTAATTTTGAAATTACTGGAAAGTATCTTTCCTGCTACTTATGGATGTAATGTGAGCAAATAGATGGTACGTGATTCATCTTGAAACATAAGGCAGAAGTCCATGCTAAAAATAAAAGAACTCATAAAATATGACTTAAATACTGAAAATCATGATGATGAACTCTAAGCTCTTTATCTACAGACTCCTTTTCCAAAGAATAAACAAACTTTTAACTTATGTTGCCATTTTTGATCACTCAAAACATCACAGGAAGAAATAAATGCATAATAAAAAGTACACATTAAAAAAACACATAAAAGAGCATACATTAAATATGGAGCAAATATTAGACAAATTTTTTTAAAAAGTTGTCAGTATACACTATTTCCCATAGCAATAGCATGTCATATGTCATATAATGTAAACATTGAATATTGATTTAATAAACAAAAACAATGTGACTATCAGAAAGGGGAAATAAAGTGGTATTATTATAAAATAAATCCTTTTCTTTAATATTTAATATATGTTAAAATTGAGACATATATAATAGTAACATTATTTTAACATATGTGAACACATGAGTTGAGAGAATTCACCAGTGATTTTTTTCTAGTAGGAAAATAAATAGGTGGGGCCTGGTAGAGGATTACTGTTTTTTTTTTCTATAAACCTTGAAGCACCCTTTGATATTTAAAATTTGGTGATTTATGCATTTGATAAATAGTACTTAAGTGTTCAGATGCTGCGTTGGATCAAATTGTCTCTCTGGCTTATATGCAGCAAGATGCACTTTAACTAAGAGGATAATGTCATCCTGGTTGGTGAAGATAGAGACATGAAAATTTATTCCTCGCCATTTGTGCAATGGCAAAATATATAGAGCATAATTGATTTCACTGAGCATTTGTGTTTGACTATGCAGAGGTACCTGTTCTTCTATCACTTCAGAAAATTACTATCTATGCCATCCTTTAGGACTTCTCAGAGAAAACTGCATAAATGTCTCATTAACTCACCATCATCTCCATGGTACCCTATAAACACACAAGGGCTGTTTGTGTTTTCCACTCCTATCTTTAGCTTATTGTTCGGCACATAGTAACTGCTCAATAGATATTTGATAACTGAATAACCACTTCAAAATATATTGTCTTCGCCTGGGGCCCGTAGTGAGACCTAGTTCCAAAAAAAAAAAAAAAATAGCTGGGTGTGGTGGTGCGCACCTGTAATCCCAGCTACCTGGGCTGGGGATTGCTTGAGTCTGTGGTACCCTGGGCAACAAAATATATTGTCTAGTTGACTTTCTATTATGTTCCAATGACCCATGTACGGTGTGCCAATATTCTCATTGTAATTATTTCCTTTTTTACTGATACTATAAATGAATTCCTGGTGGGGTTCTGAGAAGAAGAGAAAGCTTCCCAGAGAGAGGTATCAGTATATGTAAAACAGAGAAGTGGAAAAGTGCAGAGTATTGGATAAGAATGAAAGAGCAAGAAGAATAACATATGGTTCCTGGTCCAATCCCAAACACTTTCAATAACCCAGAATAACAACCTAAAAGTTGGAGACTCATTCAATTGCCCAGGGCATGTACCAGTTTGTAATAGAAAGATTAGTTCACCATCACTCTAATGTTCACAGTAATGGACTATTAATGGTTTCATCATACAGATTATAATAGCATAAATGCATTATATTCATTGTATTTCCACAAAAATGAACCACATAATTGAACTTTAGGTAACAGTGGTGACTAATGACATCAAATTCTTTTTACAAAATTTTATGCTTTGCTTGTTTTTCAGAGTGGTTTAAAATAAGATTTTTTGAAAGGTTATTCAATGTCTAAAAAATCTAAACAAAAATCATCCACATGTAAGCTCAGCAACAAATAGATCAATAAATCAAATATGTCCTGATTTCATCCTGGCATGATAGATTAAAGCAGAAACCAGTTATTTAGAAATCAGACTTTGCTTAAGAAATGGAAGTTTGAACAATTCTCATGGGGTCAGTATCCCATGTCTAAAAAAAAGTGTGCTATCAGTACACCCTGCCTTGGTAACAGGCATCCATATTTAATTGATTTTATTTTATATTTTATCTTATTTTATTTTATTATTTTATTTTATTTTTATTTATTTTTATTCTTTAAATCACAACCTCTGTAAATGGTTTTTGGGATACTTCCCCCTTCCTTTGGCACCCCCTTCATTCAAATCCCTCTCATTGTTGTTTGCTAGTCTGTGTTAAGTCCATTAGTCCCTTTCTTTGCTGTGGCACTGTCCTTTCACTGGATGAGGGACTGTGTTCTTGGGACCAGGCAAACCGTGCTGGTGGGTTTTTAGTAATAACCTTGCATTGGACAGCCATTCTATATTTGTGAGTTGTCCATGTTTTCTCATTGCAGGCTGTCTTCTCCAATCCCTTCTCTGTGTTGTTTTGCTGCTTTACCTTATGGTTCTGGCATCTGGTTTAGGGGGTCTCACCCCCCCAGCCAGTGCCAGTGAAGAAGTTTCTTTGTGGCATCTGTGAATGTCTATTGTAGATCATCTCCTCTGCCTCAGTTTGCAGCTTTGCTGTGAGGCCGATGCCCCTTGAAGTCATCTCAGAAATGAGGTCTTGGCTCTTCCAGACCTGGTGAGGGCATAGGTATGGATTCATGGCATCATGTTTCCATAGCTGTTTCTCCAGTCCTGCATGCACTGGTTCTCTCAATATTCCATCTCCTGTGTCCAGCTCAGACTTGTGGGTTGGATTTTTACCTGGTCCTTCACCCATTCTATAATGGTGTTTGTATTATTTATGTTCTTTCTCCTCCTGAAGATTAGCTGGAGTGTGAGTGAAATGGAAGGGGCATTCCCCCCCGCCCCAACCCACACGCTGGTACCTCCCTGCATGGAGGCAGGGTCCAGATGGCTAGCAGCACAGTCCCAAGGCCCCTTGGGATAGGGGTTTGGCTGGCTTGTGCAACCATCCACTGGTGGATAGGGCCAAAACTGCCCCAGGGCCCCCTTCCCAGGCTCTCTGGCACAGGGGGCCTACCCAGAGTTCCTTGCCACCTTGGGCTCCCTGCTGGCAAAGGGGCCCCAAAGGCCCAATGCAGGCAGTCATGTAACTGCCTGCTGATGGGCGGGGCTTAAGGCCCCACCCTGCAAACCACCCTGTGTCCTCCCTTCCTAGGAGCAGGTCCTGGATGGCAAGGAAGTTACAGTCCCAAGCACCCTTGGGGTAGGGGTTTGGCCAAACCAAGGCATCCATATTTTAATTATCCTTTATCCACTTTCACCAGTAACGCTGGTACATGGGTAGTAAAGTGAAATGGAATGGGTATTTACAAGTCTTTCTTTAGCAAAAATGACTTTTTGTATCTGAAAAGTAATTTCTAGGCTCTCAAAACTTTTAAAATACATAAATTATTTCTCATAACATAGACAAAAAATATGATATTAACTTTGAATTGCAATTATAAAAAATAGATTCTTAAATCTATTACAATTAACCTAACCATAGATTTTGCAAGTACTTGCAAATTTGCAAGTACTTTAATATTGAAGTTCTCAATTTATCAGTGTTAATGATGATATTAATGAAGGCAAAATTTCTCTTCAAATTGGCTTTTTTTCTGATAGAACTGACTGCTGATTTAAATGACATTCGAAACACTTTCAGTGGATGTAAGATAGTCCTTTACAGTTTTACCTGTTTAAATAATCTTGGAAAAGATAAAAATAAATGCATGTAAAATTTTTAAGTGGAAAGTCAAAGCTGAAAGGAGTGTGAAAATCACAAGTAGACAACTTATTCACCCTTTGTTCAGTCTTGCCTTTCTTGAAAAAACAGAAACACACAGACTTAGACTCACTCTGCCACCTACCAGTCTTTTCAGTTTGGTTTCATGCTAAATGGAAAGAATAATATCAATCTTGTAGGACTGATGTAATTGTCAATGAAAACATTATATAAAATACATATTGAACATTAACCTACATTAAAATAATTATATCAAATAATTCTTGTATGGTCTTGTTTCAATTTCTCATACCCCACTGCCCAAATATTTCTAATGTTCTGCTTAGTCTTTCCTTTCTACAGCCTTCATCCTTCCATGTTATAATTTAACTTGAGGTTGTTTTTATTTCAGTAAAAAAAATGTTCTCTTAGTTTCACTAATGTTTAAAAGGAACAATCATTAAAAGTGGCAGGCTACAATAAATTCCTTCTGTGATTATTATCCTTCTTAGATTTAATTACAAAACAAATGTTGCCTTTCTCTTATGCAAAGATAATCCTGCTGGCAGTAGTATCCATGTGTGAATGTGTAGCTACAAAGACCAAAGCATGACCTATAAGTACTTTCTTCAATTATATCTTATAAAGATCAGTCTGTTTTTAAACTCAAGTAAAAACTATTTAAACCATTTACCATTTCATATTACTCAAAACATGTTCTGAATCACTGGGGAAAATTCAAACCTTTGAGTCCATGTTTTTTCTCTGTTAATGATTTGCTTATCTTAACACCTCTCCTTACATTGTTTTTTCTATCCACAAAACAAGACTTAGATTTTGAGTTGAAACACTTTTTTAAATGCATTAGGAACCATGAAAAGAGATAAGAAGCTCTGGGCTCTCTCTCTATAGACAATTGTCCACTGCCAATAATTCAGAACTGCTGGGAGGAAACTAGGAGAGATAAGCTGTCAACACAGTGAACTGGCTATTCCAAGTGTTGCTTTTAGCAGCTGCCCCAAAAAAGCTGGATCTGGGAAAAGGTTCATTTATAGTGAACTCTAGAAATGAAAGGGAAGTGAAAGAATTTCTCAATATCAAGCAAGAAGGAAAACAGAAGCATTTCCTCAAGTTTTTAGTTGAATTCCAGCTAGTATCACCATGATCTGAACTTGTAGCTGCACTCCCCACACTTTGGGAAATAATCAAGTGAATTCCCTGAGAAGATTTAAGAAGCGCTTTATCCAGCAGTCCCAAAGAAAAAGTTGTTTAAAGAAATAACTGAAAAAAACTGAAAAAAATGAAATTAAATTAAAAAATAACTGCCTTCTCTGTGACCTTAAGGAGGAGTTAGGGAGGGAAGAAAAAACCTTGGTCTTTCTTCCTATTTTTTTTATAAGAATAATAGTCTCATCATCTCATCTTGGGGAACCAACTTGCATGAATTCACTTAATCTAAATTGCCTCCCAAAGACCTGCAAAGAACTGCAAATGCCATCACATTACAAGTTAGTGCTTCAACATGTGAATTGTAGAGAGACATAAGGATTCAGTTGTGATATTCTGCCCTTTGAACTCCAATGTTCAAGTGCATTGTATATGCAAAATACATTTTTTATCCCAATCTCCCCAAAAGTCTTAACTTGTTCCATTATTTCATATTTACCCTAAAGTCTCAAAATCCAAAATATTTAAAACAGATATGAGTTATTTATCTCATCAAGTGAGACTTGACATAAATTTATCCTAAAGCAAAATTTCTCTCCAACTGCAAACCTGTAAACCAGAAGAGTTAAATGCTACCAAGTTGCAGTGGTAGAACTGATATAGTATAGACACTTCTTTTTTTATAATAATTTATTTTTAAAATTGTATTTATATATAAATTTCACAAGTTTTTAATCCCAGGGATTGACCCCCTCACCCTTCCTGACCATACCCCCCCTATCCCTTCTGCCCCAAGTTGTGTGCTTCAGTTCGGTGCTTAGCTTGTTTTGACTTTTCTTCATGGCTTTTGTTTATTTTTTTTCTATATCCCATATATTAGTGAAACCATTTGGTTTCTGTCTTTACATAGACACTTCTATTCCAATTACATGAATTTCAGAAGACTTAAATTTTTCCCAATTACTAAAGTATTATTTAAAGCTTTTTCTATTGTTCTTTCTTCATATTCACCGATCTTTTTGTTTTGCAATTTTCAATCTGATAATCCATCTGGAATTTTTTTCATTTCATACACTGTATTTTCATTTTTACAGCATCCATTTGATCCTCTTTATAAGTTTCCATTTCTCTGCTGAGAGTCCTCTTTCGCTTGTTCATTATGACATATGAAAATATTTACAACAGCTTCAAAAAATCTTGTCTGTGAATTTAAATATTTGAGTCATGGTTATAGTTGATTTCAATTTACTTTTTTATTTTGTCTGTGGATGACATTGTCCTGATTCTTCACATAATAAGTAAATATTACTATATACTGATCACTGTGAGTTGTGCATTTTAAAATCTTTAATTATACATTTGATGGATTAATAATTTTGCATTAAGAATGCCCATCTTAATAGTATGGATTCTGTCATCATTTCCAGTGGAGTGTCGACTTTCGATGAAGCACCCAGTTACATGACTGGAGACTCACTTCTGTATATGCGTTGCCATAGCAAACAGGAGACTCAAATTCTATCTCCACGACAAGCAGGCAAAATTTCCACTTAATTCTGCTTTCTGCCAGGTCAGCTGCATCCCCCACATATTTAGTCTAGTACTTACGGGGTTTTACATGCCAGTCAGAAGCTCCACCTCAATTAGTTCCGTACTTGAAGGAATTCTTCTCCTCACTTTAAATCTGTCTTGATAAATCAAACTCCACCTTTTTAGTAAGACAGCAACTTGCTGCTGGAGTTTCAACATATTCCATATGACTCTTCAGGAAGCATGATCTCAAGTAGAATATTTCTAAACTTCACCCAGTACAGTATCCTTTTCATGCTCCACCAGTTTTTGTCTGTTTTTGGTCACTCTCCAACACCTTCAAATAGTTATTTATCTCATCAAGATTTTTTTCTTCTCTGAATGATGTTATTTCATTACTAGCAATTCCATTATTACTAGAAGCAAAATTTCCAAATTATAGTGTTTTTAAGTAAAATAACATCGAATCCTACTTATTTGAGTAAAAGATAAAACAACGTTCCTACTTTCTGATGGAAAAAATATTTCAAATATATTTAATTTTAAATTTACATTTAATACTAAGACTAACTCAAAAGTCAGACAAAAGACATTCTAGTCACGTTAAAATTACTACCTCCCTTATTTAATTAATTTGTTATAATTTCCTTGTAGAATCCTTCCCCATTATATCACAATATGTAGGAAATACAAAAGTTTATCAATCATATCATTCTCCAGTTGCTAAAAAATATAGTTGACTTCTTTTTTTTTTTGAAAAGTAATTACTTTTCAAAAGCATTATGGTAGAATTTAGTGACAGGTTAGAACAACTCAACATTATACTTATCTTACTCTATCTTCATTCAAAAGTTGGAAAAATGAACTACTCAATTATGGTTTCTTTGAACCAAAAGTGGACATGAGACAAAGTTTTAGCCAATGATAAGTAAATGCAATCTTGCTAAGAGACAGCTAAAAAAAATACTAGTGTTCCTGATAGAAACTGATGACATTAGCACAGTTCCTTCCCCTTTTTCCCTATTTTGAATATGGTCACAATACCAATGCCTAGAACTTGCAAGCAGGAAAGAAAGACCTTAAGATGGTTTTGAACCAAACCATTAAACCAATACTAGCAGTGTCTCAACTCCATAAATCCTCAATAAGATAAATTATTCATTTACATAGTTAAGTTTTTCTTATTGACAGCAAATGTACTTCTAAGTGGAAGTCATAGTATAATTCAACATAGTCAAATTGCTAATACCTCTTACATAGGAATTACTAAATCTATGTTAATGTTAAAATAGATACTAGAATTTTCATAGCTATTAAAATGCAAAACCAATTCAATGTTATGATATACATTTGGCAATCGTTAAATTTTGCAAATTGGCATGTCTCCCAATACTTTTCAATGAATTTATTGTTGATCACAATTATGTGTTCAAATTCTTGTAACATATTTCATAGTGTGAGTGTGGAGTTGGTTTGTAATATCCTTAAAAAATATTAGTTCAATTATGTAAAATATATATGCAAATATTATATTTGGAAGAAGCATAATTATGTATATATTTTCCTATAATTTGAATGTTCTTAACTTTAATTTCTGTCAATTCTTCAAAACTATTTGAACACGTCTGTGAAGATTTAGTTCATCTCTATTAATTCACCTTAGAAACATTTTTCAAGGTTCTCAAAGGCTTATTACCATGGTACATTGTAACAACAAAATTACCAAAGCAAGAAACTGCAGTGCTAAAAACTGAGATTTAAAATTCTGTACATCGGATTGCCTTTTTCATTAGTTTTGGAGGAAATGCATTAAATAATATTTTAATTATTAGAATACATAGCAAAATCACACTCATTAAATGCTTCAAAGACATCTATTCCAAGGACAACATTTTATTTAATTCAGTGATATGCTCCCCGTGTAATTTATGCGTTTTAAATAAAGTATTTTTAGTAACATAATTTTTCATCTTGATTGAATTTAAATGTTCTCCAAATGGATGTAATGGGTTGTTAACTTGCAGTATTATTCAATAAATATTTGGATTAAAATTCTCAGTAGTTTAAATCATAAAAAGTAGTTATGGATGAGCCATGTTTCTGTTGTTTAGATTAAAGAGCCATAGGGAGCATAATGAATAGTTAGTTTCTCAGTGCTTTACTGCTCCAAACAAACTGACCTCATCTTGGTGAGGTTTTGTGGTGTACTTGACACCAAGGTTTCCAAGCTCAGTTATGAAGACTTAGATCAGCCCTGCCTGAAATATGAGGATGTGGCTTGTAAATCATGCAAATGACTTCAAAAGGAAACATGGAAACAACACATTTTTTAGTGACATGAATACAACCATGTATTCAGGAGCAACAAAATAGTTTCAAAATAAGTGAACACTTTTGTCAAGATAAGAAAATTAAAATTCCTCTCTACTAGGCTATGAAAAAGTCAGAGTATTCTAAGTCTTTAACCCTCAGCACTTTGGCCACAGTCAACGGAGATATGAATTTGAGATAGATGGATGAGAGATAGATGATAGATAGATAGATAGATAGATAGATAGATAGATAGGTAGATAGATAGATAGATAGATAGATAGATAGATAGATAGATAGATAGATAGATAGATAGATAGATAGATAGATAGATAGATAGATAGATAGATAGATAGATAGATAGATAGTCGAGTTAAGGTATCTTAATGAGAAAAAAAATATTTAGCCAAAATCTATAATCCCAATGTATGAGAGTCAATTTATGTCAAGCAGTTATTTCTTATTTAATAATTAAATGTTCTCATATATCTTCTTCTATCAGAATGACTTAAGAGAAAGTAAATCATTTCCTTAATAGTTTTTATTTTTATTCTGTTTTGTCAGTTAATGTCACATGTCTGAAATAACAAGATTAGAGATTAAAAGAGTTCAGAAGTTTTAGATAGAGCATGAATTTCTTTAAACAATGACTAATTTATATTCCAAACACTCCATATCATCTGTCCCTAACTTTCCTGGGAAGTATTCATTCATCAATCAAAAGCCACCAAAAAATGCAAAAGTTGGGAAAATAAGAAAAATTTTAAAGATGATATAAAACTTACCCTGACAACAGAGGACACTAGAAATTAGTAATAATTTCTTGGCTTTAGACAGCCTAGGAAGTTTGGGGGGAAATGTAGCCAAGTGAAAAAAAAAAAAACTTCCATTTGAATAATTCAAAGAAAGCATGTATTGCTTAAAATATAAATACTTTAATATTTTGCCTTGTTCTTCAAAATGGATCACTACAAAAATAAATAAGAGGTTCTGGAGACATTATTTATGATGATTGCAGTTTGTATTTCCTACTTGTAAAAGTTCCATTATCTGTCCTTTGGCCAACTTAGAAATTTAGCCATTTGATGAAAGGGTCTTTCAAATGTAAGACTTTCACGAGCTATAAAACTACATCCTTAACAAAAATAAATTGCAAAAAATAAATTGGACTGAGACATAACTCTCCCATTTTTAGACTTTGCTAAACTGAGATATATAATCACTAAATTGGTTGGGAATTGAAGAAGACCTACTTAGTTAAATTTCACCTTTATGCAAAGGTGAGTATCTTATTCAAAGTAAGGGACACCATAATTGACTAAAGCTGTAAACTTTTGATCAGTACAAAAAAGTAATAGTTTTAATTAATTAATATGTAGATTTCTGGAAATCCATGAATACAAATCAATACTCGAGAAGTGAGAACACCAGAAAATTCAGTTATTAATACCTGAAGTACTTACTAGGTCAACTTCATAGTCTGAGATTTGCAAATAAAATGAGAGAATTAAGTATGTAACTTGATTTTTTTTCAATAGAACCTGTACTTCAAGGTAACTAAGTAAACTAAATTGGAACCATTCCAAAAAAAAAAAAAAAAGCCAGCAAATGAGCAAATAAATATCAAATGACAGGAAATAAATAGTAATCACTTAATAACTATAAACTGTCCCCAAAAACCATTAAGTAAACAGCTTACGTAAAATCGGGCCTTTGTATAGTGATAAACAGCCCACTGATAACTTTTATGACTCAATGAAAGTATAACTGTATAAAGGGAGTATCAGGCTTTCATTACCCTAGTCCATAGGTCAATTTGAACACTGTTGAGATATTATAATGTTTCTTGATTTAACACACTATAAAAGATGTGTTCCAGCCAGAAATGTTTAATTGAAATTCATTCCAATTCATTATGAAAGTTACTTGATTTTCTATAAGAAGACAGTCTTATAAATTCAGAAGAGCTTTTGTGCAAGACAACTAGCATGGTCTCTTCAGCAAGTCAGTGTTAAAATTAAAAGTATGCTGTTCTAAATTAACAAACACTTAAATAACTCAATAACAAGATTTTTATGCAAGGACCTGGGTTGGATTCAGGTTTCAGTTATATAAAGTTATATAAAGGACATTTGGAGGACAGTTGGGAAATATGAAATATGAACTAGTTACTATATGAGTTAAAACTGCATTGACATAAAATATTTAATTAAAATTTAAATGTAAAACACAAAGTATTGTATATAATATGACTTTTTGCAAAACGTGTACTATGATCAGTTTTCTTGGTTTGGGGTAAAATTCTTTTTCATATTTATATGTATCCTTTGTTTCCTTTCAATGTGCATTTATATTTATATGTATCCTTTGTTTCTCTTCAATGTGCATATGTACTTTTGTAATAACAAAGTTATTTTAATTAGAAAATATTTACAGTACCAAGAATCTGTAGTGCATTCATGTATGCTGTAACTGGTTATTCTGTCTAACTTTTTCCTTTAAACAAGCCATATTATCTCAACACTAAATCTGGGCCAAATTATTTTATGCCTACTCCCAACTCTGGCAACAAAATCAGTTTCACTGAATGATGAAGCTGCAGCATGTATTCACCTTACTCCAAAGGATATATTCAAACATTACAATT
This sequence comes from Uropsilus gracilis, assembly GCA_004024945.1. Classification (NCBI taxonomy): domain Eukaryota; kingdom Metazoa; phylum Chordata; class Mammalia; order Eulipotyphla; family Talpidae; genus Uropsilus; species Uropsilus gracilis. Next base: position 49,426 of record PVHY01008209.1, read on the forward strand.
TGTTAACTGCAGCAATTGTATCATCAAGGACTTTAGGTTGTTTATGAATCTCTTTGGTAAAAATCTTCCTAAGTATCAATATCTGGAACATTTATACTTCTCAGGACTCACTCATTGGTTTCTTTATTATACAAAGTAACTTTTATAATTACCTTTCACTGTTTCTCTGACCACTGGAAAACTGAGAGCTCAGTTTTCTCAATCATCGCCCAGTCACTCTTCATGGCGGAGTATCATGTATTCTGGACAGCTTTCTTCTGGCTTAATTGACTCCTTACTCTGTTTTTGACCTCAACTATATTTGTTCAGTTGCTTGGTTTTTGAACTGGGTAGGTTAATTTGTTTATTTAAGATCTTTTATATGTACAATGATGCAAAAAATAATATATGTAATCAATAAAAAATTAAAGAAAAGAGAAAAACAAAATCTATAAAAATGCAGATTCTGCACACACACACACACCCCCAAAAGCTCTTTTATAGATCTGAAAGGTTGATTACTTAGGTCTGAAAACAACAAAAAAAAATATTCTAGTCAATATTCTGACACAATAATTGCTCTATTCCTGATTTAATCTAGTCTTAAGAAAGTTACCTGGCCTTTATTTTGTCAGCTCCTGTGGGACTACCTTCACCAACTATAATATAAAATGACTCCATAGCTGTTCATTAAAAGCCAAAAATGTGGAAACAGAAGAATGGAGACATATTCTGCATGGTTGGTAAAGCAGCTGTTGAAGATGCTGGTTGTTATATTTTTCAATAACAAAGTCAGAGAATTCAATGTTTTCACTGCTACCTAGGGAGTTTCTGTGAGAGCCTATTTCAGAAAAAGATTTCCATCAACTAGAAACTGTTTTTAACTTGCCAGGAATCATAATACATACATCACCAAAATTGGATCTAAAGATAAGTGCATCAGTCCAGTTTCACAAGTCTCAATCTAAACATTCCCTATTTATCATCAGTTTTCAATGTTGCCACAGAGCCATTTTGGCAGCCCGAAGACATGATCTGGGAATCAAACTAAATTTTTAAAAGAACTAATATGTGGAAACTCTTACCTTTGCAATAAATGCAGACTTCAAAATGATCACCATACAATGAAACCATAGTACTAAGAAAAAGGGTGAATACAAAAACCCCTGATTTATAAATCCTTAACTGAACTTGGAAGCTGAATCTTACAGTTGAGTAAATAATGGAGAATGAGGTAATAAAGTTTTCTATCCAGTGTTGAAAAAAATTAATGAAGCCTTTCATGTGAAAAATCTTCAAAAAAAATTAAGAAATTAAGGAAAAACCAAAAAGATAGAAATTAGTAAATTAGGGAAAAATAAAAATAGAATAGAAACAGTAGGCCACTTGGTAAACAATCAGTGCATATTACTGTCAGTATTTCTTTGTAATTACCATGTAAAATACTTATTTTTTAATTTATTCATATATAAATTACACATTTTTGTAATCCCAGGGATTACAAAGTTGTGTGCTTCAGTATGGTGGTTAGCTTGTTTTGACTTTTCCTTATGGCTTTTGCTTATTTTTTTTCCTATATCCCATATATTAGTGAAACCATCTTGTTTCTGTCTTTTTCTTTCTGACTTGTTTCTGCTAATATGATTTCTTCTATGTTAATATGATTTCTTCTATGTACATTCATGTTATCATAAAATCATCAAATTTGTCATTTTTAATTGATGGGTAATATTCCATTGTGTATTGTGTATATGTACCACATTTTTTTCATCCAGTCATCTGTTTGGGGGCATTTAGGTTGTTTCCAAGTCCTTGGAATTATAAATAGCGCTCCAATAAACATCCAAGCACAGGTGTCCCTTTGTACCCACACTGAGGCCTCTTTTGGATAGATTCCCAAGATAGCAATTGCTGGTAGTTCCTTTTTCATTAATTTGAGGGTCCTCCACACAGCTTTTCATAGTGATTGGACCAGTTTACATTCCCACCAGTAGTGTAAGAGTGTTCCTTTCTCTCCACATCCACACCAGCACTTGTTGTTGCCCATTCTTTGGATGTGGGCCATTCTTACTGGTATAAGGTGATTTCTCATTGTGGTTTTGATTTGCTTTTCCCTGATTGCTAGTGATGTTGAGCAATTTTTCATGTGCCTGTTGGCCATTTGTATTTCCTCTTTGGAGAACTGATTTTTAGTTCTTCTCCCCATTTTTTAATTGGACTTCTTGTTTTGCTTTTGTTTAGTTGTGTGAGTTCCTTGTGGATCTTTGTTATTAAACCCTTATCACTCTTGTGGAGGGCAGAATTTTTTCCCATTTGGTTGGGCTTTTTGTTTTTTTCTGTTGTCTCTTTTGTTGTACAGAAGCTTTTTAGTTTGATGTAGTCCCATCTGTTTATGTTTTCCTTCATTTTTTTTGCCATCTGTAGATGTGTCCAGGAAGGGATTTCTGATTTGTAATCCATGGAGGGTTTTGCCCAAGTTTTCCTCTATGTATGTTATGGTTTCAGGTCTGACATCTAAGTCTTTTATCCATTTTGAATTGATTTTTCAAATGGGGAGTTGTCTTGGTCCATTTTTTTTGCATCTTAGTCCAGTTATCTCAGCACCATTTATTAAAGAGGTTATCTTTGTTCCAATGTAAGTTTTTCTTCCTTTGTCAAAGATTAGTTGACTATATATGCGTGGTTTTATTTCCGGGCACTCAATTATGTTCCATTGGTCTGACTACCTGTTTTTGTACCAGTACCAAGCTGTTTTAATTATTATGGCTTTGTAATATAGTTTGAATTTTGGAATTGTAATAACTCCATTCTCTTTTTTTTCTAATCAGGAGGCTTTTTGATATTTGAGGTCTTTTGTTATTCCATATGAATTTCAGTAATTTTTGTTCTATCTCTTTGAAGAATGTCATTGGGATTTTATAGGGATTGCATTGAATCTGTAGATTGCTTTTGGTAGGATGGCCATTTTGATTATATTAATTCTTCCAATCCATAAGCAGGAATGTCTCACCATTTCCTTACTTCTATCTCTTTTAGCAGCATTTTAGTTTTTTTGTATAGTTCTTTCACATATTTTGTTAAGTTTATTCTGAAATATTTAATTTTTTTGATGTGATGGTAAATGGGATAGTTTTTCTGATTTCTTCTTCTATTTGACTTTTTGCATACAAGAAAGCTACTGACTTCTGTGTGTTGATTTTATATCCAGCTACCTTACTGAACTGGTTTATTGTTTCAAGCAATTTTTCTGTGGATTTTTGGGGGCTATCTATATAGAGAATCATGTCATCAGCATATAGTGAAGACTTCAGTTCCTCGTTTCCTATTTGTATCCCTTTTATGTTTTCTCTTGCCTTACTGCCCTAGCTAGAACTTCCAGTACAATGTTAAAGAGTAGTGAGGAGAGTGGGCATCCATACCTGGTTCCAGATCTTAATTAGAATGATTTTAGTTTTTCCCCATTTAGGATGATGTTTGCCATAGGTTTATCATAGATAGCTATTATTATGTTGAGGCAATTTCCTTTAATCCCCAATTTTCAAAGGTTTTTATCATGAATGGATGCTGTTTTTTGTTGAATACTTTCTCTGCATCTATTGATATGATCATGTGGTTTTTGTTTTTCTCTTTGTTGATGTGGTATATTATGTTAATTGATTTCCAGATGCTGAACCATCCTTGTGCCCCTGGGATAAATGCCCCTGGTCATGGTAAATAATGCTTTTTATGCATCGTTGGATTTGATTTGCTAGGATTTTGTTTAAAATTTTTGCATCTGTCTTCATTAGGGAAACTGGTCTATAGTTTTCTTTCTTGGTGCTGTCCTTATTTGGTTTTGGTATGAGTGTGATGTTTGCTTCATAGAATGTGTTTGGCAGTTTTCCTTCTTTCTCATTTTTTTGGAAAAACTTCATGTAAAGTATTTAGATGAAACTACTGATGAAGAGCACCGACTGTGGAGATAGAACTTGGACTTGAGTGCTGGCTTAGTCATTTACTAGCTATGTGACCTTAAGAGGATTAATCTCTTTCAGCCCACTTTCTGCATCTAGCATTTGTAACAGTATTCCTACCTGATAGGTTTACTGTGTGCTAAACTAATAGAACACATGAAAAATTTTTGGTCCAGTGGCCGGCATGCAGTGTGTATTTAGTAAATAATATCATGTGAGAGCTCCATGATCATAAAAGATCATTGAATTTCTAACATCACAACATTCCATGGTATTTTTGTGAACCAATTCTTTCTCCATGTGGTAACTGTATCATATTATGACCATATTTATATACTGTGAGGCCAGTAAGCCTGAGGACCAGCAGGCCATTGAATGTGGTTATTGAAGATAGTGATATTACCAGGAGTGAGCTTGGTCTGGACAGAGATGTGGGATCAGAAAGCAGATTGAAAAGGGCTGTCAGTGATTGGGAGAAGAGATAGAGGGGACAACAACTGATGTCCATTTTAACCCCCTGCTCTTTCAGAAGTTTTACTGTGGTTGGGAACTGAGAAAGTTGGATCTAAAGCTTAGTGCATCAGTACAGTCTCACAAGTTTCAACCTAAACATTCCCTATTTATCATCAGTTTTCAATGTTGTTGAGAGTTATTTATTACTGAAACTTTCTTAATAAGAGAGAAGGATTCTCAGAGAGAAGGGAGAGAAGGGAACACTGAAAAAGTAGAAAGACTAATTAAAGTGATTTTGTAATCAAAATATTTAAGATTTTGTAATCTTAATCAAAATATTTAAGATTTTGTAATCAAAATCACTTCCTCACGAAATAGGAAGGATGAAAGAGAAATGGACATAGACACACTAAGGAGGAAGAACTTGCTGGGTGAAAGATGCATTTCAAAATTGATTTGTCTCAATTGTGAGCTGAGATCATCCTTTGAGAGTAAAAGGGTATGGGATATAGGAAAAAAGGAAATACAAGTTATCTCCCTGAGAAGAAAAGCAAGCTTACTAAAGAACATTAATGATCAGTATGTAGATTTGAGAGGTATTTTGAGGAATCTAATCATAAATCAAAGAGAAACCAATAATCCCAGCTGCGTGATTTTCCCCAGTAATGTGTACTTGCTCTGGTGCAAACAGGGTAAAAAGGGGATGATGACAGTGATAAAAATATTCACTAGAACTTATTTTTTATCACTTTCCTAAATGTTTTACATATAACCTTTTTAGATAATCTAGATGGAAATGTGGCAAATCAAATTTTGCATTTCTCCTCATTCTTTTGAAGTAATTATTATGTTGACAACATGTCTACAAGAACTCTTCTTACGCTCTCTCACTCTCTCCTCTCTCTTTTTCTCTCTCTCCTCTTCCCCCCCCCCACCTTAGAATTACAGGAAGTGTTGACTGGCCTTGACATCACCCTTCTCTTCCATCACTCTTTTCTTTATACCTCTCCATCCCCATCTGAACAATCACAATATTCCACCAATTCTGCCTCCACCACCTATTCTCACACTCTACATCACCTACAGGTCTTTACTCCTTATATTCTGATGACTGTATCCAAATAAAACTCCCTCATTTTAGGCATTATTACCACTCTTCACATAACAGTTTGATGTGACTTACTGCCAAAAGCATCTCCCATATCCAACAAAGAGATTTACATGCCCCTCTCATGTGCTTTCATATCCTAAGTCTCCTATACTGTTAATCACATTTTAATGCAGTTTTTGCTGTTGTTGTTAATTTATATTCCACTGAGAAAGACTGGACCCCTGTTAGAACATAAACCTTATTGTTACAGATATAACTCATGAATGTGAATCACCATTTTTCTCACCCCCATTTACATGCAACATGGTATAAACCAGTTTCCTAAACTGGGAAGCTACTGGGAACTAGGAGTGGAACCAATAAGACTGTACAACAAAGAAAGCAAGCTACCAGCACTTCTTGTTTCTGTAAACCAACTTGCTCTCTGGTACAGCTGGGAAAGAGACTTGGGGGAGACATGTAGAGGGAAAATTGTATAGATACTTGGAAAAGATAACTGGAAAAGCCATGTGGGTGAGAGATATGTGGGGAGGATGCTCTTAATCCCTGGCAGACAATAGCAGCTATTGTCCTACATCATGGTGGATTATTTGGCACATTTTGAATTCTGAACCTGTTCTTTGGTTCCAGCTTTTCAGGACCTAATTAACCTCTTGTGATTACCTGCCAGAAGACACCTTAGACTTGTGGCAAGTTTTCAGGTCTTAGTAACCCTGCACAGGGTGACCCAGATTTGCTGGTCATTTGGCCACAGGGGGTGGATAATATGAGGGGTTTTATCAGGAAACAATTATGAGAAATATCTTTTTTTTTTTAATCTACACACACTAATTCTTTCAAAGATCTTTCACACTAAAGAGTATGATTCCTTTGCCTGTATGTGGTGGATGGCCCCTTCCCCCTAGTAGTTTGGGATTCGTGGATGCCCCTCAGTGGTTCACTAACAATATCTGCCTCGTTCTTATTGTTACTTTGGTGTGTTTTATACCACAAGTTCTATCAAATACTTGTAGAAGAAAGAATGATTTTGTTTGCCCCAAATTTATATGTTGAACCTGAGGACATCTTAATCTAGAAGCTTAGGCCTCCAAAACTACAAGAAAATAAATTTATTGTGTGTAGGCCACCCAGCCTCTGGTATTTTGTCATAGTAGGCCTAGCTGACTAATGCATATATGAAGAGTGGAAGAAGGGAAAGAAAAGAAGAAAAACAAAATGGTAGGTCTCCCCTTTTTTTATATCTTGATTAGAGTTTTATTGATATAACATAGTCTATTTTCAAAAAACACACATCTGGAACAGATCATTTACCTCGTTTGTAAGGAATTCCTGATATATTTATTTCTACTTTTCTGCTTTTGTTTATATTCCCACTGATGTGAAACTAAACTTAAGAAAATACAGTGCCTCCATCAAGAACAACTGGCAGCTACTTCCCTATTAAAATAATTTCACAGAACAGAAAATCCTTGAAAGGTAAGGTTTCCAGTTGGGAGTAAAGACAAAAGTGTTTTCCTATTCTGGGTCTCTTCTACATGACTATCCCCAAAATAAATAATAATCAAATTGCCAAATGCACCTTGGGTTCAAGGACCAAGGTTAAGTTTTCTAAGAAGATTTCAATTTTTTTCAAATTTGAAGAGAAATGTTATCATTTTTCTAGGCACTTTGCTATGTAACAGGACAATATATATTTAGACTGCAATATGGAAGCTACTAATTGCATGCAACTGTTTTAATTTAAGCTTACTTAAAAGTAAATGATATTTAAGATTTATTTACTTCAATAATAGAACTTACGGTATACAGAAAGGGAGGGGGCGATAAGGAGTGGGAAATCAGGGCTGACATGATGGTGGGAAAACCTTAGGGTATACTATAATGTAAATATATATATTAATTAAAACAATTTTTTAAATATTTCCTCAACTTCACAACATTTGCAATTCTCAGTGGAGTCGGGTCCTTATTGGTTAACCTATTGGGCAGGACAGACAGAACATTTCCAAGACAGCAAGTCTACTAGCACTAGTCAGGATCAATAGTTTGGCCCACAGGAATATCTCTGATATTAGGAATTTCAGAAAGATGGATTAACAGAGATTCTGTTGAGAAAGAGGCTCATTCCTGTTTGTCCCATACTCTTTAACAACAAGGCAGGTTTTTATTTTACATGCTGGAAAACTCAATTCAAATGGACATGCACAATAAAATATTTTATTTAATCAAACATCTTGAAAATTCAAAGGGAGTTCAAGTGTAGGCTACTCAGAGTACTAGTTCCATTTTATCTAATTCTTTGAGAGTCTTATATTAACAATTAAACCTTTGGCCTAATTTCCCTTGATGTTTATAAATGGCTTCAGAATTTCCAGTTTTCACATCTGTATCCTACATCATTCAGAGAAAATGATTTTATTTTCATTCTACATTAGAAAAAAAGTATTCTTTGTTTCACTTAGTTTCACTTTCCTTGGCTGCGTCCATCTTTAGCAATAACAATGTTGAGATAAATAGTATCAATCTGCATTCAAGGCCTGGCTTCACTCAATCATGGCAGTTGTGCCATATTAGACAGATTTGTTCAGACTGCTAAGGACTCACTCTGGAAATGAGGATAAAGTCAATCTTTCCCCCCAACACTCTCCAGAAAAATTCACAGCTGCAGTAGGGCTGAATAACTCTACAAGAGAAATGGTATGTTGTTACAAAGGCATACATGTTCCTATGTCCTCCTATAAACTAAATTTTTAGTGTTTTAAAAATAATTCAAAAGATTATGTTTACCTTCAATTTTGAGAGCTGTGTAAGGTCCAAAACTACAAAAGGTCAGAGATCAGAGATTCTATCCTAATTGAAAGTTTATAAGCTAATCTATCATAGTTTTATGTTTGTGATCATGTGTGCCAATACATGTGCATATGTATTTATACATATGTATACATGCGTGTGTACTTACAGAAATACCAGGTCTCTGGATTGCAGAAAAGACTACTGACAACAATACACAGAGTGGTCTATTGCACTGGTTCCTCATGCAATTCCCCACTAAACAACACTATGCAGACAAAGTGTTCTCCTATATGTGCAGTAGAGCTTGCACCACAGAAAGGATTATTGATTTTATAAGAATCTTAGTTTATGTAGAGTGGTGGGTACATCTGGTTTTATCCTCCTGTGCAAAGAGAGAGAACACACCCCCCACACATACACTCAAAAAGAGCAGGCAATACAGAACTGTGATAATATTTATGAAAATTTTCTTCCAAAAAATACTAAATATCTGATCTCCGATCTGCATTCGAGAAAGTTTCCACATACACTAAAATACTACCAATTTTGTTTTAGTTTGCAATTCTGCCGAGTTAAAAATTTTATCTTGAAATTATATTTTAAAAAATTTACACCTTTAATTTATATTTCTTATGAGTTAAAGATGTTTTATTTTTGGTAAACTGCTAGTTTATGTCCATTGCCCGTGTTCTTAGTACACTAATTGTTAATTGGTACTGACTTGTGGATTTTTAAAATAATCTTTCTCTGGGAGCCTCTGAAAATCACATCAGGAGGAAAAAGTGTGATTTATTAAGGTATGTGATCCCAGAAAGTAAGAGTAAAGTAAAATACATGGTGAAGGAAGAATCAGTACAATATTAGTTTTCAAGTAACAGCTGGGAGAAATTTAAGACTTTCTGAGAAACCATACAGAATGTTTCTCAGGAAAGAAGATGGAATTATACTCTAAATCCTATACCCCATTGGTCAAGGGTTGAGGGTAAACTCTTCCACATCTCCTGGCTCTTATGTATGAGTGCTGGGTGAGTCCTATGCTTTCCTACTGTGTCAGCAAAGACTTAGGGCAAGAGGCTCCTAGCTTAATGCTGGGGTGAGGCTATGTTAAGATATAGCTTCTCAAAAGCACATATGTTAAGATATATCTTCTTGAAAACCAGTTCAACACTCAGCACTGTAGCCATGGTCATATGGTGAAATAATGTAGAAAGGATGTACAATTGTGAACAAGAAGATCTTGGGCATACCACTTGTACCACTCAGATTCCCAAGATCAGTTTATCATTGAGTCTTCTATAAAGCACAGCTCCTTTCCAGTTCCCTGGATATCAAATATCTCATCTTTACATGCTTCTCCCCTTCCTCCAGGATTTAAATTAGGGTAGGAAAAATCCTCTAGAAACTACTCTGAAATTTTCCTAGCAAAGGTCTACTTCAGTATCACAGGACAAGGATGCTCAACTGATCTCACCCTGAATTTCTAGTAAATACATTAATGATTCCTGTGAAGCATTTCCAGAGGGTATCATTTTTATTTAAAATGTTCCTACATCTTCTGGATATGAAAAATAGACACTATATAATAGGATCCATTTGTACAAACAACACATAATTTTTAGAGTTCCTGAATGTACTCTCTGCAATAATAAATCCTCGCATTGAGAAGTCAGGTATGCTGTCTTTTAGTGTTTTCTTGTAAATCTGTTCCAATTTCATGATACAAAGGAAAGGAATATAAAAATTGTCACTGACAAAAATTACATAAACCCTGAATGAATCTGTATTGTAGCCCATTTCCTACAATAAGTTAATTAGGACTGGGGTCACCAAGTGCCTCACTATCAAAGACCAAAGACCATCTAATCGCTGGGATAACACATTTGGAGAAGTAGAACGATGTCAAACCTAGATTCTTCCAATTAATTCTTTTATGTGAAAACTGGGAAACCCTTGATCATTAAATACAAGGATTTGCCTAATCCTTTGATCATTAAATCCTCGAACATTAAAAGCAACTTCTCTGGGCATAAACCTAAGATGTAAGGCCCTCTAAGATATTGATACAACAGAATATTTTCTTTACAGTGCAAATTTAATAGGGACTGGGGGAAATGAGTGCAGGACCACACTAGTCCTAGTTCCCCCATTAGATTTCTACCCAAGAAAATAAGCTTATTTGGTTTGTCTGCATTCTCCCTTTCATCTGAATATTCAGAATATAACAATATTCTGTACCCTACAATATTCTTGTAGGGTAAGTGTTTCTCCATTAGCCTGTAAAGGCATCACCTAGAGCCTTTCATCTTCCCCATGGTTGTGTGATCCATTGTCTGTGCTCATGTGTAAGTGTGCATACCTGGGCTTAGGAACAAGGAATAAAGGGGCGCAGAGAGCATAAGCATGGGCACTGGCACTGGGTAGGGAGATGGAGAGAAAGACTGTGATGATTCCTGTGGGGCTGGGGTCTCACCTATGTCCCAACCTTCCCCACCTCCACCCCTCTCCCACCCATAGCCTGGCTCTGGTCTGCCCTGCCTGGTTTGTCTGTGTAACTGCTGGAACCAGTAAAGAATCCATGCAGAATGGTGGGCCTGATGCATGATGCTTGCATGACAATTGGTGAAACGGGATGAGATGGTTACCCAAGAGTTCTGAATTAGTGTTTTGCTATAAATCAACTCTGAAACCAGAGAGCAAGCAGAGGTGCTTGAGGCCCATTCAGAGCCATCACTCACATTTAGGAACAGAACATTTCACCATGAAGCATCCCAGGAAACAGAGGAAAAGGAAAAAATAAATCTTGGCCATAAATATGCAACTGAATATTTCTACAGTTTTCTTCTTAATTTCTCACTTATTCCTCCCTAATACTGAAACCAAGAGCATATGCTGGGGAAAGCTGAGCATCTATCTCCAACTCAACATCATGTACACAAAGACTCATCTTCTCTCCCAAGTCACTTTGGAAATATAAAGCTAAAATAAAACAGATGGCAGAAGAAAGGAAATATGTTTGAGTTTAGTAGTCATTACTGTGTCACCAATGCCCAAGCATTAACCTGATAATTTATATAGTACTGGCAAGAGTTGAATGAATGCATGCATTGATTCATTCCCAGTGTAGGCATTGAATATAACCCATTTTTTAAATTAACACTAATACTTAAACCACTTTAAAATGAGAAGCTTTATCAGAAACAAGAAAACCACAAATAACCCATCAGAAAAAAACAGATGAGGTAAAGGGTATGATTGAAAGCCCTTGACACACATTTCCCCTGCGTTGAGCCCAAAAAAGCTTGGGCAGAACCACAGAATGCAGAGCTGTGAGACAGCACGGCAAGATTGCTCCAACAACACCACCAGGGACTAGGAGGTAGAATCCTGGCTCAGAGTGACTTCCAATAAAAGTGAGGTATACCCCTGCTGGATTCTGGGAGGAAGGCCATGGATATGGCAGCTGCCTGACAGCTGAGCAACAATCCATAAACATGGAGACCAAGCAGACTAACGATCAGCTGACTTCTATCTCCTCAAAGGAACTCCCCAACTGATGAAGAAGTGGAAACAGGCTCTCAAAACTCGAGGCCAGAACTACGAGGTGGGGGGAAAAAAAAAGAATAATCAGCACAGGAAGTAGAAAAGACTGAGAGCAGAAAGGAGCAGACATCCTGCAAAAAAGGAACAGTCACCAACGGACTCCAAATGAGCCCAGACTGGCTGCCCAATGCACGTTAAGACTGGAAATCTGAGCCGCATGGTTCACCCTGGAACCAGGAACACAGGTCCTCACCCTGGAGAAGGACATTGCACCAGAAAAATAAAAAATAAAAATAAAGAATAAAGGGCTAAAAGAAAGGACAATCTCCAGAAAACACCAAAGAAATGATTTGCATCTCAGGAAAAGATTCCTCTATTAACATATTAAATGCACTCCAGCAATTAAGAGAAGAATTAGAAAAAAAAGGACAACAGTATGATAGAAGCAATTAATGCACTAAGGAAGGAAATAGAAACATATAAAAAAGAAAGCATCAATATGCATACCCTAATCAACGAACTAAAGAATGAAAATGAATCCCTAAAATTGAAATTGAAAGAGACTCAAGATTTAAAGGTTGCAATAGATGAGCTCAAAAATGCACAGAAAAACCATGGCAGTAGAATAGATGAAATAGAGGAATGAATCAGCACACTTGAGGATACAGAAACAGAGAGGACAAAGAAAGAAAGAGAGAGAGAGAAACAAAGTAGGAGGACTGAAGACAAACTCAGAGATATGTCAGATTCCTTAAGGAAAAGAAACATAAGAGTAATAGGAATCCCAGAAGGAGAGGAGAGAGTTATGGGAACTGAAAGACTGTTCAAAACAATAATAGAGGAGAACTTCCCAAATCTGAAGAAAGAAATATAGACATAAAGGAAGCCAAAAGGACACCAAACTACTTTAATGTAAGAAAAGCCACAGCAAGACACATCATCGTAAAACTTTCTAGAACCCAAGATAAGGAAAAAATAATGAGAATGGCTAGAGAAAAGAAACAGACAACCTACAAAGGAAAATCCATTAGACTGACCTCAGATTTTTCTGAAGAGACACTCCAGGCAAGGAGAGAAAGGAGTCACATCTACAAAAAACTCCAAGAAAAAAATGTGCCAGCCAAGCATACTCTACCCTGCAAAGCTATCCTTCTTCTACAAAGGAAAAATTAGAACCTTCTCTGACAAGCAAAGTCTCCAGAAATTTGCTACCACTAAACCCCCACTCCAAGAAATTTTGCAGGAGGCCTCAAGACCAAAACCATAAGAAGATCAAATACAAGAAACAAAAACACAAAACAAACCCCAAATGACCACCAGGAAACCGTTAAAATCGCAAATATCAATAATCACCCTAAACGTCAATGGTCTAAACTCAGCAATCAAAAGACGAAGAGTTGCAGACTGGATCAGAAAACAGAACCCAACATTCTGCTGCCTCCAAGAAACACACCTGATCTCTAAGGATAAGCATAGACTGAAGGTGCAAGGCTGGAAAACTACACTACAAGCAAACGGCCCCCACAAGAAAGCAGGAGTTGCCATTCCTGTATCAGACAGAGCAGACTTCAACTTAACAAAAGTGACAAAAGATAAAGACGGCCACTACATAATGGTTAAAGGGTCAATCCACCAAAAAGACATAACAGTAATCAACATATACGCACCTAATGAGGGAGCACCAAAATTCATAAAACAACAACTAGTAGAACTGAAACCAAATATTGATGAAAATACATACGTGGTAGGAGATTTTAACACGCCACTCTCAA
>PVHY01008210.1:0-62901 GCA_004024945.1 Uropsilus gracilis
ATGGGGCAGCAAGCAGTCGACAAGAAGTTAGGGGGAAGCAGTTTGTAGTTCCACGACCGATGAGAATACTGATAATTACATCAACTGTTCTCAGAGGGAAATATTTTAAGAAAACTTTGTATAGTTACACTCCAGAGAGTCATGTTTAGTTGTTAATGGGAGTTGGATTTTTACTCACTGTTATGTATAGTCAGTAACCAAACTGTGTTGCTTCCCACAAGAAGATGGCTTTTCGCTAGCATCCACTTCCCTCTGTGCCTTCTCGTAATTACTTTTTTTTTTTAGATATTTTCTTTTATTCGGAAGTGCCAAGATAAGCAATGTAAAGCCTCTGTTAGCATTAACATCGGGAGGGGAAACGCTCAGAATGTTCATAAAGCTTCTTATAGCATCAAGACGGTGGATTTAAGACCCTCATCCCAGTCCTTTGAAACAATTGACTCAAGAGAGCAAACATACTCTTATTGTTTTCCTCTAGGGAAACAATTTTAAAGATCTTTTTGTTTTTGGCTGGAGTTGTTAGCCAGCAAAAACACTTCACTAAATACCCCTGATTGACCTGTTAAGTTAGAAATAGATTGCCTCCCAATTACTTCACTGGAATTTGCTTGATTAAACTTTAATAATCACATCATTATTCAGTTTTCTGAGATAATATGGAAAATTCTTTGGAAACTAAATTGCCTTACTTGTTAATTTCAGGTTACCATACTTGTTAGGTATGGTTAATTCTCCATACCTAAGTCTGGAGAATTTTTCATGATATTAACACATGCATAATGTGACTTCTAAGATGAGGCTTACATTTATCTTCAATTTTAAAAAAGGATGAGTTATGACTAACAAAGTGATCAGATTGATTGTATTGTATCATTTCTGTGAACTGCCTCATTAAGGGTTAAAAGTTTAAGCACCTTCTGTAAAATTGGGTGACTAAATCATATTTAACATAACTAAATCACAATTTCAATGAAACCTACTCTAAAGTCACTAATTAATGGAAACTCCAGATAAAGTTATATTAGTTCAAGAGAAAAGTGGTAAACATAGATGATTTCAGATTTTTACTTTGTTCCAGTGTGACTGATTGGATAGGCATTCCTTTTCAAAATCATTTGGGGTCATGAATCTCCCTCTCCCTCTGTCTCCCTCTCTTCATCTCTCCATCTATCCCTCTTTTCCTCTCTCCCTCTCCCCTTCCCCCTCTCTCCTCCTTTTTCCTCCCTCCCTCCTTTCCAGCAAGGGCATCTCAGAAAAGATTTTCTTCGGTATCTTCTTTATCAATTTCATTCTCCCAACAGATTTTCAATTACTACCTCAACCCACTATCGCACTACTAATCAACATATTTCTATGTAGCCTAAGTCATTCATCTATGATGAGATAATACACCATTTGTGAAATTAACACTTTTTTTTTCATCTAAGTAAAGTTAGAACTTGAGATCCAGGTTCAAGGAATAGTGCACAAAGAACTTTCAGAGCAAAGGAAACAGACCAGTCATTGTGTGTTGGTATGTTATCAAAATACAGGCCAAAACAACTAGACCAAATATTCTTGTGAAATTTATTCCAAATGTACTTTGATAGAAAAATTAAATGTAACCAAGTCTATGAATATAAAACTTGGTAAGAATCTGATTCTCTACTGTAAAGGGATTTCTTCCTTCGCCTCCCCCCCCCCCAACTTTAGAGGCAATATAGTTCAAGGTTTAATTGCTCACAGTAATTAGATTCTGCAGCTGATTCCCTGGCTGAATTCCAGTATCCAAGGTAAAGAAGAAGAGAACTCTCCTGACCAATAAATCACAGAACAGGATACTTCCCAGTCAGAGCAGATTTTACGTAAGAGTTACCCATTCCCTAAGAACACGTTTTCCGCGTGCGCCTGTAATCCCAGCTACCTGGGAAGCTGAGGCTGGGGATTGCTTGAGTCTGTGGTACCCTGGGCAACAAGAGCCTGCAGTTCCCCGGGCAAAAATAGAGAGACCTAGTCTAAAGAACATGTTTTCCTTTTGCACAGACTTTGAAGTTTTTACATCTGTCCTTTACATTCCACTAAGTAGGAATTTTTATTTCTCCCTTTCTCTTTCATAAAGTCACCGGTTTCAGGGAACCATCTCTGATTAAGCCTAATTAAGAAGGATATGTGTTAATTTTGCTTGTTATACATACACTGCTTAATCACATCTTTAGTTCAACAATCTATCAATTCAACAAATATTATTGAGGACCTGTTATTTGCCAGATGTTGAGTGGCTACTGGAGCAACAAAGTTATTAGTTCCTTCAGTATTTATAAAAAATGCATACTATATCTCAGGGCTGTCCCATGGGAGAGCACAATGGTGAGGCAGATAGAGGTTCCTAGTCTAGCAGGAAAGAGAAACAATTATAACAAAATGTGAAGACCATTCTGGTGAGGAAAGGTAAAGGAAGATAAGGAGTGTGGGAAACATATTAAGAGTACAGTTAGGGGCCTAGAGGGGGGAGGGAGGTGGTATGGGAAATTAGAGAAGCAGCCCTGGTCTCTAAGCTGAACTGGCCGGGAGGAAAGGACTGTAGCAGTTAGCTACCCTGCAGAGGGATTTGACTCTGGATTTGCATTTTAGAAGGATCACTCAAGCTGCTTTCCCGACAGTACCCTGGAAGGAGATAAAACCAAGAAAACCAGTCCAGGTTTTGTTAACCTTTGTTTGTTTGTTTGTTTGTTTGTTTGTTTGTTTTTGAGACCAGGTCTCGCTATTTTTGCCCATGGTACCACGGACTCAAGCAATCCCCAGCCTCCCAGGTAGCTGGGATTACAGGCGCACACCACAATGCCCAGCTATTTTTTAGAACTAGGTCTCGTTGTGTTGCCCCGAGCGGGACTCGAACCGCGATCCCTAGCCCCAGCCGCTTCATAGGCTGAAGCTTACAGGCACAGGCATGAGCCAGATTTTGTTAACCTTAGTCTGGGGAGGAGGATTTATAAAAGGGAACAGATTAAGAGATTTAAGAGATAGAAACAAGAGGAGTGTGTGAGAGACATGGATAACTCCAGCTTCAACTTGGGCAGCTGAATGAAGTTGGAAACACTCACTGAGCCGTGAACAAGAGGAATAGATAAGGATAATGTGAGTTTAACTTTGGACAAATTTAACTTAAAATGTCTATGGAATATCTGAGTAAAAAAATCCGTAAATTGTTATTTGGGTCTGGAATTTAGCAGGAAGAACTAGGCTATAGACAAGAATCATCAGCATACACCACAGTGCCTGAATATAAGATGTCTCTAAAAATAGGATAGCCCTCAGCTAGTCCCCATAACATTTTGTGGACAGCTTGCATAAACTTAGAGATACAGGTGAAATAATCTGGAATATTCTTATAATTTGCATGTATTTTTGAAATATACTGTAGTGCAAGCTTGGAAGGCACTTTTTTGGTTGTAGCAGTTACACAGACACACCAAGCAAGGCAGGGCAGGCCAGGGTCAGGGCTGAGGTGGGGAGGTAGGTGAGGCCCCAAGGAATTTTCACTGTCTTTCTCTGGCATTTTCTTCACATTCTCTCTTTACTGTGCTCACCTCTCTCCTCCAGGTAATGCTGCCCTTTTTATCTTTGCAGCCCAGACCCAGGTGAGCCCATTCACACATATTCACACCTGCTAGACTCAGGTATGTACAGTCTTGTGGGTACAATACCACAGGTGCTGGTCACAGAGGCTAATGGAGGAAAAAGTCTGACCAACTCATTTACCCTTCTTATATTAAGTACTATAAATTATTTATTATGTAAAACATTATTTAAAAATAATTTTATTGCAACTTTTCAGTGTTTTGATCATTACCAGAGTCACATTTTGAATCTCTGACTTAGTTTTCCAGGGTACATCATCTTGTGATCATATTTACTTATCATATTGTTTTTTTATAGTGACCTTTAAAGGCTTGTTTACAAGGACATCTAACTCTTACAAATGTATTCCCTAGAAATAATTTATAAATCCATGTTAAATGCGTTTCCTTTCTTACCAATTCTGTCAAGTGACTTCCATGTCAACATAAAATGAGATTGTTTTCTGCTAATGTATATTCTCCCAAAGAACATCTTGTTGTTCAAAAATAACAGAGAGCATCCAGTAATATGAACTTTAAAGGATCAGAATATGAAGCAATTTCTTCTTTTCTGAGGGATTATTACAGTCGGAACAGGAAGGGTGGGAAAGAGGACGGAGAATTGGTCTTATATTCAGATATGCACGGTAAAACTAAGAAGTCAGATTGTCCGAGTAAAACGTATGGTTGAAAGGAGGATTGAAGACTAGGATCATACTGGAGGAAAATCAATTATGTTCAAGGAACAGAACAAAAAGAGGGTTGCAAAAAAACAGGCAGACATCTGAAAGGAAAACCACAAGAATGGTATTACAGAATCCAAGGAAAGAAAGTGTTTCAGGAATGCAGGAGTGGTCAAGAGTGTCACATGTCTTTGAGAGGTCAAATAAGGTAAGACTGAAAAATACCCATTGGATTTAGTGATAAGGAAGTCACAGACAACCTTAGCAAATGCAATTTCAGCATAGAGTGAGCTCACCTGGTTGATATGGCTTGCCTGAGAACCTTTGCTTCTTCAAAGAGTTTACCTGTGGAAGAGTTGGAAAGTCTCAAACAGATTTTGTTAGAGGAGAGTGGACT
Organism: Uropsilus gracilis; assembly: GCA_004024945.1. Lineage (NCBI taxonomy): Eukaryota > Metazoa > Chordata > Mammalia > Eulipotyphla > Talpidae > Uropsilus > Uropsilus gracilis. Next base: position 4,677 of record PVHY01008210.1, read on the forward strand.
TAAATGCTGATACAAGGAGTTGCTATAGAGGGAAGTGTCGAATATTCAAGAAAGAAAGAGGATAATTGATAGCTTTAGAAAGAGTGTAGTAGATTATTTGGCAGCTGTCATTTAGCAAGGCCCATGATTATCTGACCTCAGTAGTCTCAGGCAACTGGCAATTGGCTAAAAGAATTTCACAGAACAGAGTTACACCCCAGGCCAGTGGTTCCCAGCCAACTTCAGCTGTATTTGAGCAAGTTCCATTCTCATGATACCTTAGTGTAGACTGGAAATTAGAGTCAACAGCCTGACATTTGCTACTGAATCCTCTAAAATTCCATTCTTAAAGGACTCATGGTTGAGTTTCAATAGATAGCAATCACACGGCAGTCCAGCTTTCCAGCAAGAATGGCAGCTTTTTGGTTATAAGTGGCAGAAACCCAACATGAAATACTACCTTAAACAAAGAAATATTATTGGAATCACCTGGAACTCAGTACAAGAATGTAACCAGAACTGTGGAATGGAACAGGAGACTAGAGCAGCTTGAAGAACCACAAAAGTCTACTTTTGGAGAGCACATCTCTCTGAATCGCCTCAGTTTCACTCCCACTGTAGAATGGCTCTCTCCATGACCTAGTCTGCCTGGCAGGAAAAAAATGCAACTGCTAACAGCTTCCAAGTTACCCTGTTAAAGACTGTTCTGATATTCCCAGTTACTAATTTACCAGTGAAAGAATTGATAGCCAGCCTTGGTTTAGGTGTCCACTTTGAACCACACAGGGAGTAATATGGCAACTTCCACTGTAACCACATAACTAAAGAAGAACTGTGTGTTTCCTGGCAAAGAGGCACCAAAGAACTTAACACACATCTATTACAGTGAGGTTCTGTTTGTCAGTATATCCCAATTACCCTCTCTGGCTCCAGGTGCTCAATAAATATTTGTCTAAGGAATAAATATTTTATTTGTGTTTATATAAATATTTCTTAAATTATGGAAAGAAATTTAGATATCAGATCAAGGGGTTTGCTTGGGAGGCAAGAGCTAGAACAAGCAGCAAAAATGGGCATCTACAAATAAGTTTATAGGTAAGAAGATGCAAAATTGGGGTCTTGATGTACTCCACGATGTAGGCAGCAAGGCCATCTGCTCCAAGAAGAGAAAAAATGTGGTAGGGTGTTTAAGGAGCGTGGTAAATGTTTGGAAGAGTCACAGAGGGGATTAGAGAGGGAACTACATATGGGCCCAGCTGAAATTAGTAATGATGCATCTGTGATTTTTCTCCATCTGGTACTTATAAAGCAATGTGTGTTAAGAGGAGAAAGTGGGTGGTTGGACTGACCCAGAGTTTCTTGGAGTGGATGAAGAAATAAAGAACTAATAACTGAGGCACTCTAGCATGCCGAGAAGTGAATTGTTGAAGTGGTGAATCATGTGGTTTAGTCTAGAACATGAAGAAAATAAATCCAGAATGGTGGACTGGCTAGGATAAAATGAGTGAGTCAAGGAATGGGACACTCAAAGAGATCAGAGTAAATATTGTATATTAATAAGGAAGGAGTCTAAAGATACAAGGTTGTATATTGAGATCTCAAGTTTACTTTTCAGAAAAATCAAGAAAGCCAAAAATCGTCTAGGCAATACAGTTTGGTACATTGCTTTTTGGTTCATTCCTGGCATGTTTTGGCTATTGGCAGTTTCCTTCTTGCTGCTCTGCACTTAGCTTTATCCAGTTACCTGCCATTGAGCTTGTGTATGATGAACACACACATACCCCAAACTGCTTTCTACAAAGGATTTCAAGTGACCAAAAAAAAAAAAAAAAAATTAACAGAGGACAACCAGATTCCTTTTTCCAAGCTATGAGTCTACTCTCTATGATTATGAAATCGGGCCAAAAAGAAGGCAAAAGGCCTCCAACTTACAAGCCCCAGGTCCATCTTACCTGCACGTATCAGATGCCACTCAAAATACAGTTTAACAAGGGATTTTATTAACAAGGGAGTTCAACAGGGAAAACAAAAAGTCTTTAAAGCCACAAGTGGCATTTATCTTACCCTGGTCACCATTCACGGTCCCAAAGACACAGTCCAAGATGGTGTCCCTTTGCCCCTCTAAACCTCAGAGGTTGTCACTCTGCAAAGTTTAGTTTTTCTCTGGAGTCTTTTCTTCTCTCTCCCCAGTATCCCGAGCTGCTCCGCTTCTTCAAGGTGCTTCAAACTTCTTCCACAATTGCTGATATACAAAGTAGCTTTCCGAATTGCTGGCCATCGCCAGGTACCAGCTTTCCAGGCCACCTTGCTGCAGCATCACACTTCCCCGCACTGACCACTTTTCCGCTAGCCACCATGACGCCTCGCCACCACCAGCTCACTCTTCCAGGGGGCTTCTGCCCAGCCTGGCCACTCGGGCTCCTCTTTACCCACCTGTCATTCTCTTCTCTCCTCTCCTGAAGGCTGAGTTCACGCGCTCCCACATCCTTCTCCAGGTGTGCTCTTGGCTCTCCACTTCACATGGTTCTCCTCGTGCCAATCCTCTCCTCCAGCTGCTTCCTCTGGCAGTTTTAAGTGCCACGCCCCCAAGGGTGGGGGAGGGGCACGCAGTTTCTGTTAGTCAGCTGACAAACAACATAAAAACTTCAAGAGTATCAATCTCTTCCTTTAGCTTATGTACCCTGTAGGGGCTGCTTACATGTTGGTCCCTTTTTTAACCCTGCTGGGCCACCTAAACTGAGAAAACCAAGCAGAAGATACCTCCAACCTTACCACTAATTGGGAAACAAGAAAAGAGGGTTGCTTCTCTCTGGGCTCTGTTATAGAAGGAATCAATAGTAATGCTATATATGATGGCCATTTTTCCTACCCTGTGTCTTGTCATGTGATCTCCCAGGTATTAAGGATGGTGGGGAAGGAGAGCAAAAAGAGCAGGAGCAGTGTGGCTAAAAGATGGGTTGCCCACAAAACCAGTGAAGTCACCCAGATGGCAGCCATGGAAATGAAAATGGCTGGAAAGGAGGTTCAGCTCTGAGGATTTACACCAATGGGGAAGAAGAGCCAAAAATTACAAAAACTAAAACAAAACCCACAGGACAATGACCACCAGGATGAGAGGCTCTGAATGGGGATAACACAAAGTTATAGTACCACATTAAGGACTGTAAACCGTGAGGACACTGATCCAGCCTGACACAGCCTTTGGAGCTTGAGAAGGTAGATGGAATCCCAAGAGATAGAGACCAGTCTATTGGCTCCTCATATGAGGTTCTAGATTTTGCACACACACCTTCAGGTGGACGGCCAAGAGGATCATCTGCAACATCCAGTGATGACCAATGGTGGAGAGGAGAGAGGTTCTTCCACCCCAGAAATTCAAGGGTGTTGCCCCTCAGAGTCAAGGCTCCCCTGCCTCTTACCCAGAGATTCCCAAGCATGGAATCCCCTCCCCCCCCACACACACTCAGGGAATTGTTTAAAACGCACAGAGTGTTAAGCCTCACTTTAACCCTCTGAAATTAGAAATTGCCAAGTATGGGTCCCCTAAAACTTGCATTTTGGAGAAATCACCCAATGGCATCAGGATGTCTGTATCAGACAAATTTTAAGGGTTGTGATGTAACTGGGTAACAAGTAAGCAGTGACTCAAAGAATAATCAGTTTTATAGATTGGTCTCATATTCTTAAAGTCAAGTTTACCTAGCTATTAAAGTAAGCCAAAATAGTAACTAATAATTCCAATTTTTTTGGCACTATTTCTTTTCCTTCTATCTTTTTCCAACTTGTCCTTATTTTAATTTGAAATCATATGTTCTATCATTGGTGGTATTAAAAATTATTCCTTTCAATGTTGCATTTACCAAATTTTCCAATCTTAAAAAATCCTGCTGTGGAGAGATGAGAGCAGGGAATATGCAAAAATGCATCAAAGTCAATAGACAGGAAAATCACCCGTGTTCTCTCTTCCCACACCATTCTTAGCATTTGGCTCGATCTCTTTCTCTTCTGACTTCTCTCCACAAAGTTTCCTATATTTATCATAATCTGTATAGAAAAATAAACTTTGTAATCTTTTCTATATAATTTCTTTGCAAGAAGCTAGTGTAAGAGCATTTATGATCATCATGTAAATGTAAAATGACATTTTGTTTTCCTAATCTTATTATTTCATTATATTTTCCTATGTTATAAATCACTGCTCTTAAAATGTTTATAATAGCTTCACAACAGGATTATCTGGGCAGATTTGGGATTATGCTAATGCAGGATCCTGCGGAGGTGGTGACTCCCAGGGCAGGCCCAGAGGGAAAAGGAAGGGACAGACCACCAAGTGGTTGTGAATTGGAAGCAAAGAAAATGATTTTTTTTAAAAAAAAGAGGGGGGGGGGAATGAGAGAGATCCGATATTGGAGAGGATCGTGGAGCACGGAGAGCGAGAGCCTGGAAATTGGCATCAGGCATGGAGGTTTTTGGCCTCAGGAGGAGAAAGACCCAGGAGCTGAGTCCCTTGGAGCTTCCCCATCTCACCGGCACTCAGGTTCCTGAGGATCCTGAGCTGTATGAAGGCGGAGGAGAGGTGATCCTGGTGAAGTGTGGAGCACAGTGAAACTCGGATAGGCCTGCTTCTGAGAGACCCGCCTGAGACCCACCTGTGTTGGTTGGATTCATCTGATGCCAACTGGAGGACAGGATCGGGAGTCAAGGACACTGCCTGGCATTTTCGACCAAAAGTTCCCTAAGACTGAGGTAAACCCCACGAAGCTCCTTGAGGAGCGGAAGTGGGGCTCTATTCCATTTGGAACACCTGTGAGGGTCTAGACTCTTTCAGTTTGTTTCTCCTGTATCTGGAAATAAACCTCTTGTCTATCCTGGTCGCTAAGGTTAGATATCTGAACAGCTGCTGCGCGCAAGCAGAAGAACCCATAGGAAAAAGGGAATTTAAAAGGGGGTGTCTCTATCCCCCTGATAACAAGACCATCATTACAAGATTTGGTTTACTTCGGACTCTACCATTTAATAGGCATGGGAGCAAGGTGCTCCCAAAAGTCATGTCAGCTCCCTTTCTCTCTTTAAGCCACTACAGTCACACTTTTGCCCCACCACCTGCCCAAATCCAGTCTTGCCAAGGCTAGCATAAGGACCAGTTCTTGGTCCTTATCCTTTTCACTCCCCAGCAGCACTCAATACAGAGAAGAAGTTCATTCACTCCTCCTTTGCTTCAGGGACTCTACTCTCTTCAGCTTCCTTTCCATCTTGTTGATTGAGTGCCTTTCCATATCTTCAGGATCATTTCTTCGACATTCTTCTTTATCTAGACCTACAATCTAGGCCTCTTAATTTTAAATACCACCCGTAACTGATGACTGTCAGGCCGGGCACGGTGGCTCATGCCTGTAAGCTTCAGCCTATGAAGCGGCCGGGGCTAGGGATCGTGGTTTGAGTCCCTTCTGGGGCCCGTAGCGAGACCTAGTTCCAAAAAAATAGCTGGGCATGGTGGCACGCGCCTGTAATTCCAGCTACCTGGGAAGCTGAGGCTGGAGATTGCTTGAGTCTGTGGTACCCTGGGCAACATGAGCCTGCGGTTCCATGGGCAAAAATAGCGAGACCTAGTTTCAGGAAAAAAAAAAAATAGCTTCAAAACATATTGAATAGATTAATACTAATTTTCTAAGCCATTTTCTTATTTTTGGACACTTGGTGTTGTCTGTTCCATAAATAGGCATCATTTGCCTATCTTGAGCTTGGTGAAGTTGTGGGGCTGGACAGACTGCAGTGAGGAAAGAGGCAGATTCTCCTGGAATTTCTGTTGTGAGGGACAGTACCAATAAAGAAATACCAAGTGTTACTACAAAGCCATAATAATTAAAACAGCTTGGTACAGGTACAAAAACAGACAATCAGAACAATGGAACAGAATTGAGTGCTTGGAAATAAAAATATACATATACAGTCAACTAATCTTTGACAAAGGAGTGAAAAAAACTTACATTGGAACAAAGATAGACTCTTCAATAAATGGTGCCGGGAAAATTGGTCTAAGACATGTAAAAAAAATGGACCAAGACAACTCCCTCACACCATGTACAAAAATCAATTCAAAATGGATAAAAGATTTAGATGTCAGACCTGAAACCATAACATACATAGAGGAAAACTTGGGCAAAACCCTCCATGAATTACAATTCAGAAATCCCTTTCTGGACACATCTACAGATGGCAAAAAAATGAAGGAAAACAAACAGAAGGGACTACATCAAACAAAAAATCTTCTATACAGCAAAAGAGACAACAGAAAAAAAAACAAAAAGAAGCCCAACCGAATGGGAAAAAATTTTTGTCCTCTGCAAGAGTGATAAGGGTTTAATAACGAAGATCCACAAGGAACTCACACAACTAAACAAAAGCAAAACAAGAAGCCCAGTCAAAAAATGGGGAGAACTAAAAAGACACTTCTCCACAGAGGATATAAAAATGGTCAACAGGCACATGAAAAAATGCTCAATGTCACTAGAAATAAGGGAAATGTAAATCAAAAACAGTGAGATACCACTTTATACCAGTAAGAATGGCCCACATCCAAAGAACAGGCAGTAAGAAGTGCTGGCGTGGATGTGGAGAGAAAGGAACACTCCTACACTACTGGTGGGAATGTAAACTGGTCCAACCACTATGGAAAGCTGTGTGGAGGACCCTCAAATTAATGAAAATGAAACTACCATTTGACCCAGCAATTGCTGTCTTGGGAATTGACCCAAAAGAGACCTCAATGTGGGTACAAAAGGACACCTGTGCTCGGATGTTTACTGCAGCACTATTTATAATTGCAAGGACTTGGAAGCAACCTAAATGCCCCCAAACAGATGACTGGATGAAAGAGATGCGGTATATATACACAATGAAATATTGCTCATCAATTAAAAATGACAAATTGGATGATTTTATGATAACATGGATGTACTTAGAAGAAATCATATTAGCGGAAACAAGTCAAAAAGAGAAAGACAGAAACCAAATAGTCTCACTAATATAGGAGATATAGGGAAAAAATAAACAAAAGCTATGAGGAAAAGTCAAAACAAGCTAAGCACCAATCTAAAGCACACAACTTGGGGCAGGGGGGAGGGGGGGAATAGTGGGGAGGATGGGGAGGGGAATCCCTGCGATTATGAAGATGTGAAATTTATATATAAATAAATTTTTTAAAATGCCAAGTGTTAGTAAATACCATGAAAAAAGAAAAAAAAAAAAACAGGGAAAAGGGGATTAAAGATGACAGAAGCACTCTCCTGTAAAGCTTGGTTAACATGAATAATACTGGTGCAGAATGCTTTTACATTTTTAAATTATTTCATAAAGATAGTTTACCAGAGAAAGCATTACAGATTCAAGAAGAATGAATACTTTTCATATTCTTGGATATAAACTGGCAATTTCACCCCAAGGAATTACTAGTTCGTATTCTCACCTTTGAGGTAAGGATCATTGGCTATTTCTACTACTTTATAATCTTTGCTTATCTGAATTTCTTATTGATTTGAATGAACTTTTAAAGAGTAGAGAAATTAGATTTTTATCTCATTTGCTGCAAATAACTTTTTCATGTTCTTGATTGACTTGATTTTGGTGGTGTTTAACTCTCTTTGTCTAATTATCAGTTATCCTTAAACTCATTGTTGAATGAATGAATTTTTTAGTTCATACATTAGTTTATGCCATTATAGTTAATACATATTAACATTTTAAGTGTATCAGAAGCAGTTGCAAGGTTATTTTATTCATTTATTTATTTCCTACAATACCATGTTCTTTTAATTATTCAAGTATAAAATATTCTTACATCTGACAAGACATTTCTTTAGTTCTCCCTTGTTATACTTATCCTTTATATCATATAATGTTTCTTATTCTTTATGATTTATTTTTCTAAAGAAACAATGTGATCGTGATCAAATATTCATTGCAGTCTGTTCACTACCATATTTGTATTTTTAATGCTATGAAAAATGAGACTTCCCTTTTTATCACATTTTAAACACATAATTGCTGTTACACAGGCTAGCTATTGATTTTTATATATTTATCTAGTCATACCATCTTATCAAACTCCTTTTATCAATTGTAATAGCTTTTTAATGGCATCTCTTTGGTTTTACAAATATACACTTCATTTTTCCTCAGATTGCTCAAAGCTTTTACTGTTTCTTATGCTATTTGAAGTTTTAGGGTTTAGCTGTTATGCTTTTATTTTGAAATATACTTCTTTTTAAAATAAAATTACTTCACTGAATGACTTTGACTTGGAATGATTTTCCTTGTGTTTATGACTTATATGCCTTTACTTTGGTTTTTATTTCTTAATTTTTTCCCTTTTTGTTTTACCTATGCTTAATGAGCATTCCTGAGAGTGCTCATCAGTCCCTCTTTTCCTGTCAAGTGCTTGCTTGTCATTGGAGCTACCATGTAACTCCAGTGTGACACCTGTCTCCTGCCCACAGTTGAGTGGGTTTGGTATGGACCCTAATCCACTGGCCACAGTTGGTTGGTTCATGTATGGCCTCCTCACCTAAATCACTGAGGGACTCTGTGACTTGTAGTATGTGGAGACAAGACCACTTCTGTAGGTTTAAGGTCTCCAATTTTTCAACCAGGGACAACTATCAGAGGCCATATTTTTAGTATGTGGAGGAAACTCTTATTCAGCAGAAAAGAATGAAGCTGACAGATAAAAGTTCAGAAACAATGAGTAAGATCACACCTGAATGTTATCCAAGTCCTCAGTTTCTGGAGTTCCTGAGGTGCATTTCTGAACAATAGTTATTCAGCTTTGACTCGGATTTTATGAAATGCCTCAGTCTTGACCCAATAAACTCTCCCTTTGTCCTTGGGCAAATTTCAATTGGTTTTCTGTCATTTGCAACCAAAAAATTGCTACATCGTTGTAACTAGTTGAGATTTCCTCTTGAGGCAGGAATGCAAGTGAAGTAGCTTATAGATGAAATAATTTCTAGAGGACCTAAGTCACTATTTTTCCTGATACATTGGTCAGATCAGCTCAGCAGATAATTAAGAGAGAGAAGAATACAATACATTGGCTTAGGTTATCTTAGTCCTATTCTCCTCGTCTCTAATCTAGACAATGCAAGCCACTATTTGGCAGGACCTGGGTTGAGGTCTTAAGTTGTTTCAGTCACAATGTGACCACTTTTTCAAAGCATATACCTAAATAGCATTAGATTAGTTTCAAGATCTCTGGATGGAGAGGGAGAAAAAGACCAGCTTGACAGGCTTTGAGAATAACTTGCTCCCTTTCTAAAACAAGGCCTGCGGTGCTGTCTTCAGGGCTGTCAGTCTGTACCTTTTGCCATCTAAAGGCAAAGAAAAAGACTTACTTCAGGGAACTAGCTTTCTAAAAGGAACATCTATCCTGTCACCTCCCAGCATGCTCAGGGAATTGATGGTCAAAGTCAGGCTCTCCAGGCAGGTGACACTGAGGGACACTGATCCAATATAAAGACCATATCAAAGATCACTACATTTCTCTGACAACAAGGCCGCCAAGAATGTCAAGATCTGTTCTTCTGCTTTTAAGACATGGAGTTAACGTTTGAGATGCTTTTTAGTCCCTTACTAGCTGCTCAGAGAACAAATTGCGCTGCTGCATGCCAGAGGCCCTCACTCACTGACTGAAAGAATGGATCAGACTAATTGAGGCAACAAATATGCCAGTAGTGCTTCCTTGAGAAAATGCAACCCTCAAAAGACGTGACATTTCCTTCTGACTTGGCTGGACATATTGACAAGCAGGCATTTCTGAGACTGCTTTTGATCTGTATTGATTAAAAGAAATATGGAATGAATTTTAAGAGTTCCAATGCACCTTTGCCCTGATTCAAACACAAATAGAAACACTAAATGGAAATGGATAAGAAGAATGCAAACCAGATCAGTCACAAATGAGAGCTTTTAGTGCCTGGCGGTAGGTTTCAGACCCCTGTGAAACAACGTGAGGGGTCTGAGGCAGTTCATAATGAGCCAAGTGTCACTGTCACAAATGCCTTCCAGAAATTATTACAGTTGTTTCGCTACTGTGTTGGCAGGCTCAGCAGGACAACTAAGAAGTATAATGTTACCAACAGCATACATTCCTTTGGAAGGTCATTTTTGTCTGAAGATAAAAATGAGGTGAGGACAAATAACTCACTCTTCCTGCCAACCTGACAGATACCTTTAAAACATTCGGTTTAGCTCTTTTAATCACAATGAAGCACACATTAGGAAGAAATATAATGCAAAGTGACAGAATGCAAAAGGAACCCACCAGAAGTGTGTGAAGAGAAGGAAGATATTTTCCTGAAGATTGCTATGCATCATGCTGATATGTTAATCAATGCTTAGGACCCTAAAATAAGCTCAGAAGATATTGAGATATTATCTTAAATGAATTATTCATAGACCAAATAGCAAATTAAAAATAACATTATTGCATAATCCTTTTTTTTGCCAAGACAAAAACTCTAAATAAGGAGGATATTCATGGCAAGCAGGGTACTTCAGCTAGAGCTCAAAAAGAATTGGATTTTTTTGTTCCTAGTTTTCCTACTCACACACAGAGTACCCAAAATCCCTATGTCTACATGTGACAGATCCAGAAATACTTCGTCAACCATCAACAACAATGTGAACCTAGTCAATATTAAAAGTAATCAATGAACCATACAGTTCATTTTTCTTCTGACTTTTATATCAAAGGGTATTTGGTGAACAGGTAGGATTATCTCCTAAGAGATCAGTCTGAAGATCACCAGCTTCCTTGATTGACCTTATGGACTATTTACCCATTTTTCTATACTCTGAGAAGGTAATTTTCTTAAACCACAGTTCTAAGAGTCAGCACGGTTGGATTAACGAGAAAGGCAGTATAACTGGAGTCAGGAGACCAATGCTTTGCTTTCAGAGCTACTTTAATTGAGTTTGTTTATTATTACTTTATCTGTTTCCATTGCAGATAGACTGAGTGCCACTGAGGCACAAAAGATATCTATTGGGTTACAAGGAAGCTGAGTAGCTGAATCCCTCAACTCCGGACTGGCTGTGTGGCCACAACAGACATTAGAGTATGCTCAGTCCCTGAAGGCTGTAAAAATTTATCAAATTAATGCAATCTATATTAAAATCCCTGGGTCTACCAATACTGGTATTTCCCAGTTAAAAATACAAAGATTAACTTAGAATCAAAACTAAATAAAAGCATGGTATGAACACAGAAACAGCTTGTCCTTTTTCGGTTTGTATCCTGTTCTCATTCTCTTCCTATATATTTTCCTTTATAATCACCATGAAGATGATTCTAAAAATGTGTGTCCTAGGTGCCCATTGTTCTAAGTGAAGTATCGGAACATAGTCCTTAAGGTCTATTTTACTCTAGTCTGTGCTGCTTCTCCAAGCTCATCTCCTGTTACTACCATGTAAAACCCTGCCACACTATCACACAGTACATAGCTCCTTGAATACCCCAGGCTTTTTTTCATGCCTCTTTGCCTTTGCTCAAGCTGTGTCCTCTGATTACAATGTTTATGCCTGGAAAATCCCATCTCCTTTTCCATATTTCAATTCTTCCAGGAACTTGCCTTGTCCTGAGCATCATGTCCCCCAATTCAACCTTTCTCCTGTGCTTGTACTTATTGTCATACTAGGATATGCAAGTCTGTCTCTCCCACTAGTAGAGCAGGGACTAATGCCTTATTTATATTGGCAACTATGAAGACTGGTACTGTAAACACTGGGGAAACCTTTGTTGGACAGATGGACATACCAACAGAAGGATGATGGATGAATGCATTCAGGATAATGTTCACAAATACTCAAAAACTCTGGCACAAGAGCTTTATACATAAGTAGTACAATTTTATCTGATCTACACTTATTTGGCACTTAGTCACAAGCTTTTCTTTTACATTAATCTCCTACTTCTGCCACAAGATCTTAAATTGCCAACACACATACCCGTAAAATGTGCTTTAAGGAGAATGAAACTCAAATATTCTCAGGTTCTATATGGCAAGAGCTTGGTCTCTATGACGAGACATGTCACTGATTTTCCCAGGGGCTTCCTGAGGAGTAAATTTATTTAAAGCTGGCTAGTTTAAAAATGTGTGGAGTTTAAGATTTGTTGCCAAAGCCAAAATACTACCCTCCTTTAATCTCTGGAGATGTTCAAATGAATTAGTAAGTACTCTTCCTTGTGTTTACTTCTGAATCCAGAGCTTGGCTGAGAAAAATAGAGGTAGACTCAAATGGCTGAGTTTCCTCTAATTCAAAGCATCATCTCTGAATAGAAAGATGAAGTTCAGTTAGGGATTTATATTTTTTGAAGTGATTTTTTTAAAAGTGGTTGGTACCTCAAAAAAAAAATCAGAACAAAATTGGATTCTCTAACTAAGGAAAACATCTTTCTACTTTATTCTCTCCCCCTCAACAGTGGGATGTGAGAACTACGATTATGATGGTCTTTTTCTACAATGATTCTCATCTGATTTAGAGGTCTAAAATTTTAGAAATGTAAGTAGGTAAGGAAATGAAATTCTACCCCACATGGCACGCCTCAACTTTTAAATCCTCATCAGCTCAGCTCCTGCCATGTCATGTTTGGGGAAATATTGGACCCTTCTGAGCATACAAAGTTCCTACTTGCAGGAGGCATTTTTTACTCCACAACTAGAAGAGTGTCTTTTAGAGTTTGGACTTCCTAACCTTGAGAAGGAGTTGACGTGCTTCTTTACTGAGTGTGAAATGAGCAGATGGTGTTGTTTCACTCCAATTTGTTTTGCATGGACTGAGGATATGGCTGTGGGGGAAGGGATAAATGTGTTCTGTCTCTGATTGCTAAACACATCTTATTGGCACAAAGAAGCCACTTCGCTAACATTGGATCATATACTTCTTAATAAGGACTGGCGCTTTCCTTACTCCACTTCAGTCTGGAAGTTATTATCACCATGTTTTTTTCTTTATCCAGAAGGGATTATATTCTCATTACAGCAACAACAACAACAACAACAAACTCACCAGCGTTTTTCTATTGCCCAGTCTGATAATTGAAGGAACCTACTGTGGGTCCTTTGAGGTAATAAAAGTCACCTAAGATACCCAGTTGTCCTCCAGATATGTTCATCTCATTTTCAATTCATATTCAGGTCACAACACCCAAAGTTGTCCATAGTACACCAAAACAAAGAGCCAGCATATTCTCACAGAGAAGTAGTCAAATACCCAGTGAAGCTAACTCTCTCTCTAGACAGCTGGAGAACATTTGGACCTTCCATTAGGTAAGCAAGTAGAAACCCTGGTGCAGTATCATCTAAAGAGAAAGGTTAAGAAGGGAACTCTGATCAGTCACTGTCCCCATGAGTGACTCTGTCTTTCTCACACAAAGGTACAGTTATGGCACTTTTTATGCACCTCCCCACCCCCATCTTTTATCCACTGGCACAAAAACATCAGTAATTAATACACTTTTCTGAAGGTTAGTTAGGGAGAGGGAAGGGATGGAGGAGTTAACATCCCTACCACACAGGCACCACCCCCAGGCAACAACATCTTTGAGAGTATTGAGTTTCTGTCTTAAGCAATTCTCTACTACCCTTCATTCACAGTGCTCTACATTCAGCTGTGCCCCAAATTTGCATACTTCCCTCAGTAAAAACTTTGCATTTATTGAACCCATCATCCTCTTTAGAAAGCAAGTTAGTAACCATCCATTATTATGTAAGCCCACTCTCTGGGGGGTCTCATCTCCACTGCAAGGGGCATTGAACTACATCCAATATTTCTCAGTTTGGTAATCATGTTAAGACAATCTCCCTTACCACTTTGTACCGGGTCTGGCTGAGGTTCCAGAACTTACCAAGGCTACTTTCTTTTTTGCTTATTTAACCTGCTGCTACTTTTTATTTTTTTCTCCTTTTTCTTGGGCCTCCTTTTACTGCTGCCCCTTGGCAACTAAGACTCACCTCAGCCTCTTTTTGAGGCCTTTATTCAACAGGGATCAGCTCTATTCCTAAAACAAGACCCAGGCCCTGCTGCCACCTTAAGAGAGAGACCTTGAGTCTTGCATTCTGACTAGACCACTGGCTGAGAGGAGTGGGTCAGGTGACACCAAATCGCAGTCCCTAATGAGGACTTAACATACTCTATAAGGAATTTATTAATGTGCTCATTCTCCATCAATGTCTTTATAGTGAAGAGTGGCCACTAGTGACCAGGAGATGATCAGGAGATGCTGGAAATCATCCAGTATCGGTCTGCTCCTCATTGAGTCAAGCACTCATGATGGCCTTGTTGCTTTGGTAGTGATCAATTAGACTTGGCTCTTTGGAACCCAAACCTCCAAATCAGGACCTCAACCCAACACCTTGCTATCAAATTTGATGCTGCCTGAGAGCATACACTTTGGGGTCCTAGCCTACCATTAAGGAGCCACTGCCTGGGGCCTGCTTGAGGGGCATCTCCTACCCACTAAAGGTGGCTGGTTCAAGGCTCAACGTTCACAGTTTCGAAGGAAAGAGCTATGTGAACTAGCAAAAGTGTTATAAGTTTGCCTTTTATAGGTGTCTGGTATTGAATTAACTAACCTGGTATTTTAAATTCCTATATGTTAAAACAAAAAAGATTTATTTGAGGAGGTGCATAGCTCTGAATAGTTAAGAGGCAGGAGGATTATTTCTAAAGTGTTACACATATAAAACCCAACACAAATGATAAATACAAAACATTTGAAACAGGCAGATGAATTACTTAAATTCATTTTTACAGTGCCTTCTTTCCCCCTGACCTCCCTCTCCCTGCCCCAACCCTAAATGCAGGTGCTTTTGTAGAAGAAAACCTAGAAATCTGTATTATTATTATTTAATACTAACCCTTCTCCCCTTTAATTTGATAATGTACAGTAACTTGCTTTTTTCTTTTTTTTTCAAAAACAAAATATATATGTCAGGAGATACATTAGATAACAGAACTGTGTAGTCAGCTAACTATTCAGAACTATTTTCAAATGTTTGGTTTTCAACAGAACATAAAATGTGGTCTCCCTGGAATTTGTCTTTAATCTTTAAAATACAGATTGGTTTCAAAGGACATTTAATCATGATTTTCATTCCTTTTTACTTAATAATATATTTTTAAAGTGCTATTTTATATCTAAGAGAACTCCATGAATTCTTTTAATAATTTCCTCTGATTTGAACTAAGAAGCATTTTTTTTTTTTTTGCCACAAAGAAAGAATGGGAACCTACAAATCTTTAGGAGTACAATAAACTATATTGGCTTTTCATATTTTTGAAAGCTTGCCAGAATATTGGTTTCTCCATTTGTAATTTTTCCCTTTTTCCTCTCGCTTACCAGTTGAATAAAAGTTAAAAGGTCACATCTTTCTCATATCACTAAAGTAAACATTTCTCCAATTACCCATAAAGGGCAAATGTTTCCAAGGAATTATTTATTGTTTATTAGCAGAAAGGCTCACATCTGAGCTCTTTGGTAGCCATATTTAAGTCCCCCTAAGCCTAGGAAAAAAGAAGAAATCATGCCACACTGACTGTATCTCTAAGAATTTGTTAACCAGTTGCCTGCTAAAGTGCATCTCTATCATGATTTTCAAAAGGGGTTTCTTCTCAGTATCACCTTCACAATGCATGTTTCACAAATGTTTTTGTTGCATGCAACTGTTTTGTTGCATGCACAAACACCAGAGACAGAGCAGTAAACAAAAAGCTGTGAGAAGAGAGTCTCAGTTTCTTTAACAGGACCGACCATCTTATTAAAAGTAAATACAGTACATGCAAGATTCCTAGAATCCAAAGGAATCCAGACTTTCACAGTCCAACTTTAATTTTCTTCCTTCCTTCCTTGCTTGCTTCCTTCCTTCCTTGCTTGCTTTCTTCTTTCCTTCCTTCCTTCCTTCCTTCCTTCCTTCCTTCCTTCCTTCCTTCCTTCTTATCTTCTTTCCTTTCTTTCTATCTTCCTTTTTATTTTCTGAGTATTACCTTCCTGGAAGGAAGAACAAAGAGACTTTTATCTCTAAACTATGTCCAGATGGGTGTCTGTTCACCCCATTAATAACATGTCACAACTCTAGATGGCCCACTTCAAGACAAAGAAGCTATGAATGCCTGGAGTGATTTCTTTATATGAATAATCAATAATTTTTCATGTTTACCTCCTTGTTTCCATGCACAACCATCCTTTAAACATCTCTAGTGTAGAAAAAGTCAATTTAGTAATTGCACTTTGATCAAGTCAAGCAAGAAAATATTCTCACACTGTCATACTTACGTTGGTTTTAAAAGGATAATGTTGTAGAATGCTATGCATTGTGGTGTAATCTGGGGGAAGTTCAGGGAAACCCCACCCCATATTTTTCTCTCTCTCTCCTCTCCATTTTATTTCTTATACCCAGATGTGTGGCTGCAGGAAAACAAAAATGCATCATCGCGCTTATTATTACTTTATATTGAGTTGCCTCCTCCAGGTATGGTTTTAAAATCTGGAGTCACCTCTTGGAGAATTTTTCAGACTGTATACAGTCACCGCAGGAAAAGCCTGAAAAGAATTAAGACTTGATGTGTTCAAGTGCATGCTATGCACTTTCCATGTCATGCTGATTAATTACTACAATGATCTCCATGAGTAGGTTTACTGCTCATATTGATGAGGAATCTGGGGTTCAGAGAAGTTAAAGGACAATCCCCCAGAAGATACAGTCTTCAATGCTGGAAACAATAGGCAAACATGACCTTACTTTCCCTTAGTCTGATTGCGTTTATCAAATCTCTTTTCTCTGCAGCACACAAAACCTAAGGACAGCCTTGCGAGCAGTCACTGACTGACAGGAGGGTTGAAAGTGAAGGGAGAGAAAGAGAAATGAAATGAGAGACTGAAAGGAAACATTTTGCTGACTTTCCAGTCTTCTCTAAAGTCAGATTCCAGCACAGGGCACACTGCTAGTGCTTTGATAAAATTTCTGATTCTCAGAAATACTGACTTGGCAGGACCTTAGAGGTCAACTAGCCCAACCCACTATTAAAAGCTTTATTCAGTCATTAACTCACTTTATTACTGTTGTGATCTGGGAAGGAGTGTCATTGACTTGGCAACTGAGAGAATTTCCCTGAACCACAATTTTCTACTATCTCATCATGGACAAATATAGAGAGATTTGTCTTTAATAATTCTTTTTTTTTAAAGCAGAATTGGTTTTTTTTCCTTTTTCTTTATATATAAATTTCACAACTTTGTAATCTCAATGGTTTGCCCCCCCCTCCCTCCTCTCCCTTCCCCCCCTTTCCCTCCTGTTCATAGTTGTGCGCTTCATTTTGGTGCTTAGCTTGTTTTGGCTTTCCTCAAGGCTTTTATTTATTTATTTATTTATTTATTTTTTACTATATCCCATACATTAGTGAAACCATTTGGTTTCTGCCTTTTTCTTTATGGTTTGTTTCAGCTAATATGATTTCTTCTAAATGTATCCATGTTGTTATGAAGTTGTCAAATTTGTCATTTTTAATTGATGACAAATTTTAATTCCATTGTGTATATATACCACATTTTTTTCATCCAGTCCTCTGTTTTGGGGCATTTAGGTTGTTTCCATGACCTTGCAATTATAAATTGTGCTGCAGTAAACATCCGGGTACAGGTGTCCTTTTGTACCCACATTGAGATCTCTTTTGGGTAGATTCCCAGAAGAGCAATTGCTGGGTCAAATGGTATGTCTTTAATAATTCTTTAGCTCTATTTAGCTTTTCACAATTGTCAGAATGCCTTTACATACATGATGCTCTTAAAATCTTTGTGATGTAGAGAGGGGTGCCATTTTATAGTGGTAAGAGTGGGGACATGGATATGTCAAATCCCTCCTCAGCAACTGTTTTTGCAATCATCCCAATCTGGGTAGGTTCATCATCAGTTTTAGCAGCTAAAGAAGAATGTTGGAGGCCTTGGCATTATCCTCCATAGAATTTTTAATAGTGAACACGGGAAAACAACCGGCAGTCAACAGTCTCTTAAGTCTTCCTCTGAGTTGGCCACCAGGATGATACAACCCTTTTATTCCCTCCCTCCTAGGTTCAAGTGTGACCACTTATGCATGTGTATACACATTGGGCCAGGTATGTACAATCATGCGGAGTGCTTAACACCACAGGTGCTGGTCATAGAGGCTAATGGAGGAAGAATATAAAAAAGCTCTAATAATTCATTTACCCTATAGCAACACACTGGCCATGTGAACTTTAAGAAATTATTTAGTCCCTTTAATCTTCCTTGGGAAATTGCCTTTTTCTTTATGACTTTATGAACACATCAAGTCTTAATTCTTTTCAGGCTTTTCCTGCGGTGACTGTATATAGTCTGAAAAATTCTCCAAGAGGTGACTCCAGATTTGCAAACCATAAGTTCTTCATCTGTTAAAAGGGAACAATACTATCTCCTATGAGAGGTTATATGAAAGATTAAGTGAAGCCATGAACATCAGTTATTTCATGGTAGGTACTCAGGATTAGGTTGCATCTTTCTCTCTTCCTCTCTCTCTCTCTCTCTCTCTCTCAATAGATGCAACTTCCCAAGATACAACAGCCAGCAATCAGTGAAGAGAAGCCAAACCCTTTTCCTTTTATTTTAGGACTTTTTGCACCAAACAATCTGTCTGGAATATCTTTTTTTTCCTTCTCTGATCTTTTGACTTGGATGCACCTTACCCTCTTTGCTTAGACCCTGATTTCTTTATACTGCAAATTCTCCCACTCTTTCTGCTGTCTGTGTCCTTGCACTGCAGTCCTCTTGTTGGTTTCTGTGCCACTGCCCCTTGCTAGTTTCCTATATGCTTCATATACTCTGAAAAATTTTAAGACAAATGAACAGGACACTTTTAGCTTCATTGCTTCAGCATAAAATGTGGTTCTTCTAAAGGAGACAGCATCTGTGGTGGCATCTTGGTAGATGGGCTCTGTGTCCTCTGGCTTCTGGTGTCTGGGTGTGGCAAGCCACTGCTGCCGTCTGGATTTTGATTACATCTCCCCATGGCACTCCATCGTCCCCAACACTCCTTTAACTGATTCTAATTTAAAACATCCTGTGCTCAGTCTTTTACACACTCTTGTAATGTACAGAAACTGCTCAGCCCACTGGGAGCCCCTCAAATGAATTGCTGCCAAAGCAAGTGGTATTTTTAAAGAGGTCATTTTCCATGTTGTACAGCAATACATGCAAGTTTTTAAAAAATATCTTTGATTTAGGCCATTGAAGGTACATGGTCACAGTGTTGCTTTGGAGTGAAAATAAATGTGTAGGTGAGTAGGTTCACAATACAGCATGCATACCTAATGTGGATGTTTATGAAGGGCATGGATTAAAAAAAATTGGCACTCATTTTCTTTATCACCAATTCAAGTAATGCAATTGGAATATTGCTGAACCCAGAGAAAAATATAGTATCTGTCTGTGAAAATTCTCAAAAAACCCTCCTGTTAACCTACCTATCTGTAAGCAGAGGAAAAGTCTAAGCTAGTCAAAAATGAGAGTTAATATTCCCTTATTGCAGATCTCTGTTCTGCCATGAAGCCTATTTACATATCTAAAATTTTACATCCCTAAAATATCTAAAATTTTGCCACCAAACAATTAAGCCCTTGGGTATTCCCTCAAATAAGAAATCTCACATTTGTTTCCCTTCCCAGGGGAGGCTCTAGGGATATGATGTTACAAAGCTTGTCAAGAAACTCTGTCACATTCCCCTTCAGTCCATGGGGGCCTCTCTTCCCACTAGGTTCCCCCTCCCCCTGCCCTGAGGGTCTCTGGTTCTTACCCACCAGTGGCCCAACTTGGACAGGGTTGATTGCCTACTTGTTGCCTCCTAGATCTGTGGGACCACTGATGTTTTCCAGAGATATTAGTTTTTGACAGGTCAGAATAAAAATAAATTTAGTTGTTAGCCAGAATTGTTTTATGCTTTTCTAACCTCCATAGAACTAAGGCTCCCATAGTCCATTGCAAATCTGCTCACCTGTCTACTTCAGGGCTCTCTTCCTGAAAGCACCTGAAAGCATTCCTCAAGAGGAGTGAGGTGAGAAAAGAAGAGGAATGAATATGGTTCCTCTGAGTCCTGTGTTCTGTACATGCCCCTCCTTGTGCCTTTGCCATTGCGCATACATCCCTCCTCTCCTCAGAGAAGAAAAAATTTCAAAGCAGAGCCAAGCAAAACATCAGCCAACCTGCAGGAGCCTTTTCCACACCCTGCATGAACATCTACAAGGGGCATGCTTGTAAACTTCTTCGCACTGTTACTAGAATTCATTTGAAAGGGCAACTGGAGTTTAATCTCTGTTTCCCTGGAACACCATCTCTACACAAAACCCCAAAGTTTTGTTGTGTAACAAAATAACAATTCCCCCTCCTCCCCAAGGTTTCCGGAATATGCTTATGAACATTGTAGAAAAGAAGAAAAAACAAGTTGGTACAGATAGCTGGCTTAATAATTTTGTGAGTGATTATAGAAAAAGAAATCTAGTTTCATTTTTTTCTATCAGAGAGGGAGGATCAAGCAGGTGATACTCTGTGTTAAGAATTAGACTCTGCTTTCCCCACTGGAGCAAGGTCCATTCTCACCAGGACCTATTCACCTCCATCAGAAATAGAAATTCCACTCCCCACCCCTCCAAGGTCCCTGTGACCCTCAAGATTCTAACATTAACTCTCTTCAATCCTGAGCTCTTGGCTTAGAGTTGATTTTGGATACAATTTTAATTTCTCACTCTTGATCTGTAAATTCCAGTTAGAGCTCCTTCATATTCTAGTGATTCTTAGAAATATGAATGAATATTTTTAGCCTTTTACCTTTTTTAGCATTTATTTTGTATTTTGTTACTATAACTGCAATTGATTGTAAAAAGGAAAAAGCTAATAATCAGCAGCTTTAGTAATACATACACACACCCGATTCCCCTTCCTATACACACATGCTTTCCCCTACCAAAATGCCTTTGGCCCTTACCCTTTTTCTCTCTCCCCTCTCTCTGCCTCAGATTGGTTTGATTATCAGTGTCTGTCCATTTGTAATTGTTTTCTTTATCAGTTTATCTGTTTTGTGAAATCATCAAATATTTATCTTTTTGGCTTACTTCATTTTATATAACCCCCTTGCATTTTGCTGTAAATGGTAACATTTCATCTTTCCTAATCACTTAATAGTCTTCTAATATGTGGATTTTACATTTCTTTTGTTCAATCCTCTATCAGTGGGCACTGAGAGATTGTGTCAATATCCTTGCTGTTACAAATGATGTCACAGTGAATATTGTAGAATATATAAATTTTCAAGTAGATGATTTCATGTTCTTTGAATAGATGCTCAAAAGTGGGATTGCTGTATATGATATTTCCATTTTTGTGTTTTTAAGACTTGTCCAGATTGCTTTCTAAAATGGGAATTTACATTCCTACCAACAAAATACCAAGGCCCCTCTTTCTCTATATCTTCTTCAAAATTTATTGGAAGTCTTTTTGATACATGCCATTCTCACCAGTGTGAGATGACAATGCATTGTGGTTTTGATTTGCATTTCCCTCATTAGAAGTGCTGACAAGCATTTTTCATATATTTGCTAACTTTCTGTATATCTTCTTTGGAAAAATGTCTATTACAATTTGCTGCCCAATTATTTATTGGTTACTTTTCTTTTTTTGTTGTTATGTTGGGTAAGGTTTTTTTTTTTTTTATTACACACACACACATCATTACATTGTTGTATATTCCAAGGTTCTCCCACTGGGTGAGTTTTCTATATACCTTCAGTGTTAGCTCTTTGTTGGTTGTGTGCCTTTTCTTGTTTCCCCTTTACAAAGTACCTCATGCTCTTGGTCAGAGTTTGGAATTTTGTTAACTTTTACCTGGTCCAACCTACTTTGCTCAGCCCAGTCCAGTCTAGCCCAGTTCACGTGCTTCAAAAACCCCACTACCTCAAAGGTTCCTGTAAATTAACCTGGCTCCACAATGTTTTAAGCAAAGACTTGTCCACCTGATCTTTGATGATAAGGACAGAGTTAAGAATGTAGGGTCAAGCCAGGCATGGTGGTGCTTGCTTATAATCCAACTACTGGGAGGCAAGAGGACAGAGATCACTTGAGTTTATGGGTTCAAGACTACCCCGGGCAACATAGCAAGACCCGGTTCTTGAAAAAGCAGCCAGGAACAGTGGTGAGTGCCTGTAATCCCAGTTACCTGGGAGGCTGAAGCTGGGGATCACTTGAGTCCCTGGGATTGGGACTATCCCAGACAATACAGCGAGACCTAGTCTCAAAAAAAAAAAAAAAAAGTAGGATCATAAGGGGACTTCATTTTCTCAGATGGACTCTGTTTGGATTCCATTATTTACAATGAGATTAGAAGTAAGTCTAATCTTGCTTTAGTTTCCCCAAAAAGGAAAACTAAACGAGTATTACTCAACTAGGGCTGCCATAACAAAATCACACAGAACAAGCTACTTAAAGAGTGGAGATGTATTTCCTTACAGTTCTGGAGGATGAAAGTTCTTGATCAAGATGCCAGCAGTTTTGGTTTCTTCTGAAGCCTCTCCCCTTGGCTTGCAGAGGGCTGCTTCTTGCAATGTGCTCATGTGGACTTTCCTCTTTCCCCTGGTATCTCTCTGTGTAAGTCCAAATTTCCTCTTCTGTTAAGGACACCAGATTGAATTAGGGCCCACTCTAATGACTTCGTTTTTAAGACAGTAGGTCCAAATACATCACATTCTGAGATGCAGGGGGTTAGGATTTGAACATACAGTTTCAGGGGGTGGTAGGGAGGGCATAATTAATCCCACAATAGGTGACTCTGACACCCACTGAAAGTACTCTCACTGGGGAGACTTTAAGGCACACAACCTCAGAAGCAGTTTCTACATACAACTCTTGGATGGCTGCCTTTGACTTGGCATCAGTGTGTGATGAAGCCTATTATGGTGAAGGCAGTGAACTGGTTTCACTCAAAATATGGACTAAGCAGTAAACTGACAGGAAAAAAAACCGGTTTGGGCCACTTTCCCTAAAAGGTAACATCAAGTATGGCAGGTGTTCTTAAACTCCTGTGGCCTAGGCTGAGAATCATGTGGCTGCCAACTACTGGCAGCATAACAGGTGTTTCCATTCTCCCCACCTGCCCAAGTCCCAGCTTCTGAGACCTGAAAGCAGACCATGTCCTCCTCACTCTGTCTTACTTAAGCTTCCTCTAACCTTGAACCAGTTTCTGCATCTCTCACCTGGTATGGTTCTTCTAAAGATTTACAAACCCCTGCCATAGCAAGATGGCAGGCTGTCTCTAGTTTATTTGTTACCAACCCTTAGACTTGTTTTCCAGTAATGCTTCTTCATAAACGTTTTAGTTCTCTTGGCTTATAACTTTAATTTACTCTCTCACTACTGGTTTTAAATCCTCCCCATTTAGCTCATGAATCCTAAACCTTGCTTTCCAGATGAAACTTAACTTGGCCCCTAGCACCTCTCCCCCTGTCTGTTCCCCTGAGGCAGCCCCAATTTGACCAGTGTGGGACCTGGACACCCAATCTGTACATATACCTTGGACCTGAAGTATGATGAAAATGATTGGTTCAGGGAGGAAATTCAGCAGAGAGGCAGGAAAAAAGGAATAGATTCACCCTTGTTTCTGTATTTTGTTCTATTTAGGTCCTCAAAGGACTGCATAATGCCTATCCACATGGGGCAGGGCAATTTGCCTTACTGAGTCTATTGATTCAAGTGTTAACCTCATCTAGAAAACACCCTTGCAGATATGCCTAGAAGTAATATTTAATCTTGACATTAACCTACGTGTCACTTATGTGTCAAGATGACACATACGCTTACCACCATCTGGTCTTCCACCTACTTTGGGAGGGAGCATACATACAACCAGACATGTAAACATACATCTCTTATTTGACAATCTGCTCCTGTAAACATGGCAAGTGTTAGTCAGGTCCAAGCTGGGGAGGGGGAAATGGAAGGAAAAATGAGAGCCTTTCCAGAAGCACTGCCAGGTGGCCAAGTTCTAGATGCTTGAGCAAAAGAAGATCTTGATTATTATCATAGTAACGTGCACCTTGCCAGGGGGTTGCCTTCCTTCCTGGGGAAGCCTCTTAATGTACTCCTCACCTGGTGTTTAGATGACCCAAGAACATAGGGATCCCCCTATGCTCTGAATCTTCAGGGAACAGAAAGTCAAGCAACTGTGTGTTCCCTCAAATTGCAATTAGAACCTGGCTTCGGACTCCGTCTTGGGGTGCTCCTGCTCTGTCCCTGTTAACCAGGCCTGAATGCAGCATTTGTTGAGAGCTGCTGCCTGTTCTTAGTCACTAGCCAAGGGACCCAGTATTCCCAGAGCTGAATCTGAAGGGAGCAGCCAGGTTTAGAGTCACATTCATTTGTGGAGGAAGTGGGAGAAGGCATCCTCCAGGGGAACTTGGCCCTGCGGGTCCCTTATCCCACAGTAAGTATTAAATTTGTCCTTTGGCATGCAGAGGCATTATGGGTATTTGGGTGTTTAGATTGGCTACAAGGAAACCTAGAGGATTACCTGAAGACAAGTCCCTATGGACAGTGTTACTGGGCTATCCAAATCCTAGTGATGCTTCCTTGAAATTCCAAAACTCCCACCCCTTTAGCATAAACTTCTCAAAAAGTACTATTTCTCCTCATCTTCAGTTTCAGGTGTTCAAGATTTCCTTTCAAACTATTTTGATGGGGGTCATGTCAGACATTATCCTTTAGGAGAAATGCTTTTCTCTCATACTACCTCTTTCTGGAGCAAGTCATAAAACTCAGGGACCTAGCCTCTCTATCACATCCCCAAGCAGACTGTCTCCCAAGTATTTGAATCTGGCACAGAACATAATCAGAAGACAAATGGATGGAACTGGGCTCACCCCAAATACTGTCACAGTGGAGAAAGGCAGCACCTCCCCGTGTTACACTGGGAAATGAAGACAGACAAGATCATGAGTGAGTCCAACGTCCCACACTAGCAAATGGTCAAGCCACAAACTGAGCTCAGGACTATCTAACCCAATACCCTGATGGTCCAATCTTCAAAACAGTCTCCAGGCACAAAGTGCCAATTCCACTTTATAAAGGAGAGAAATGCAAGACAAATGACTCTTGTGTTCACCTACTTCATTCAGAGTTGGATGCAGAATCACATGAGACTCAGTTCCCATCTCATTTGCATGCATAGTAGCACGGTATTACCACCTTACTGCAATTCCCCATATCAGCTCATCATTGTTTTTCACACATTCAACTATTAGCCAGTGAAGAGGGCCTAGTTTTCCAATGCATACAGTTCACAGATGCAGAAGGTCTGCCCTCATCTTCACCTCCATTAAACACTATGCATGTCCTAGATTTTCCTGAATCTTTCTTTCTCAATCAATTATTGTGCTCCCCCTAAACCTCTCCCTGCTCCACCCAACTAGCTGTAAAAGCAAGCTGGATGCCTGGATGTCCCTGCAAATACTGAAATTGTTCTTCCATTTAGTCATTAGACACTGTGCTTTAACCAAATAAAGCCTGTCTGTGGAGGGCATGGAACCTCTTCAGAGATGGTTTATTTTCATATGAGCTGGGAGCGTCTTTCTTCCTGATGAATCAGCACTGCTGCTTTGCTCGTTATGCTCTGGCAGTAACAAGGCACAAAGACTGTCAAGCTTCAGCCCATAAATGACTCTAATGCACCTATTATTCCACTGTTTTTCCAGCTGATTCCTCTGAGTTCAATACTCTGTTCCAGGCGGTTGTAAATGTCAGTATATCTTGCCGAAGGCTCACGGGGCTCAAAAAAGCATTTGATTTCCTGGGTGTGATGCATGCTTTGGGAAAACCTACCAAACCCAGCAAACAGTTCTTATTTGAAAATCATATTCTTTTCCTAATCGTCAAAGGGAAACGTAGATGCAGTGTCAACCTCATCCAATTAGCCCAGAAGTGCATGTCAGGCTGCTTCTGTGAAGATAGACTCCAGAGGCAAAGGCTGGCTTGACACACCTCTCAGGGGCCTGAAAACCACTTTCAGGGCTGGGCAGCCCCCTGACGTAAAGCACTTAAAAGCAATGGAAGGTGCACTATAATTTAATATAACTGAAGCACAGTTACTTCCTTTTGGGGG
Organism: Uropsilus gracilis; assembly: GCA_004024945.1. Taxonomy (NCBI): domain Eukaryota; kingdom Metazoa; phylum Chordata; class Mammalia; order Eulipotyphla; family Talpidae; genus Uropsilus; species Uropsilus gracilis. The sequence continues at coordinate 30,860 of PVHY01008210.1, forward strand.
TCCAAAGGTCATGATCAGATATGCTTGGGTTCATGCTTTCTGTCACTTCTCTGCTTCTGCTATGGACTCTGTCAACTACCTCCCACCCACCTTTTAAAAATGCTTGCCTTTCTAGGCACTGTGGGAGGGAGACCCAAGAAATGGCCCTATAGATTCCATTGAAAGGCCTCTCGCTACAATAATGTAAGCAGATTGTATCACTAGTGGCCGGACCCTGAAGAGAATTTCAATTCTAGCAGAAGCAGACGGAAATAGGCTTTTAAAATCCTTCCTCACCAGATTCTAACCTGCTCGGGAGCTCGCTGCCCACTTTTGCTGGTCTCCTAGCAACCAAGCCCCTTCTGCAAGCACTGTTGCTGTCCACCGTCCGGGTTTGGGAGAGCCAGCTTCTCCCTGCTCTCCACAGAACAGGGTAAGGATGTCACCAAGGGGAAGGGTGCGAGTGGTCAGAGAAATTGCTAAATGATCTGTAAGTTCATAGTAGAGACGACAATCTAAATGGGGATACCTTTCACACATTTTCCAGGCAATCTTGGGATTTAAATTCATCCTTCTGCTTCCTTCCAATAATAGCTTGCATGCGTGAAACGCTTTGTATTTTTCAAAACACGTTTCTATCCATTACCTCATACAGTTTCTCACAAGAGCCTTGAGACACTTCGCTACTGGGAAAAAGCATAGGGGAAATGTACAAGTTCACTTTCAGATGCTTTTGAAGAAGAAACACCAGGTTATTCAATTAGTAGAGTTTTAAAAATGTGGAGAAAATCCCAAACACTAGTCTTCATTGTTATTGTTGTTGTTGTTATTGTTGTTGTCATCATTAACATTAATAAATTAGGGTTCTGGGCTAGTTAAACATTGCCTTTTGTTTGGAAATTTGAGCTGAGCCTAGGGAGTGCAATATGGTAATACGGTAATGTGTTCACTTTCCCCCTCCTGTGCTATCATTCTTATCCCTTCCCCAGAAAACACTACTAGAATTAAAGTTGATGAAAAGCTCTTTGTTTACATTGGCTTTTTCTGAGTCTTACCTGTGGCATTCTTCCCTGCAGGTGCAAAGAAGAAAAGCAGAATGCAGGGAAAGCTCTCTGTCTTTTCAAGCTTCCACAACAAAATACCGGAGACTAAGTGATTTAATCAACAAAATTGATGTCTCACAAGTCTGATGGCAGTCCCAGAGCAAAGTGTATCTGGGCCTGGTGAGGCTTTTCTTCTTGGTTGGCAGATGCCGCCTTCTCACTGGCAGAGCCCTACCATGGCAGAGAGAGCTACAATGTCTCTCCCTCTTATGAGGGTACCAATTATATTGGATCCAGGCTCCACCTTTGTGATTTCACTTAACAAAATCTACCTCTGAAGGAGCAGGAGCCTGTCTTCAACAGCCTCAGGAGGGGCCAGAGCTTTAACACACATTTGAGGGAGTGTGGGTACAGTTCAGTTCCTACCAGGCCCCTTTATTCTGCATGATGGAGGGGAGAGAAACAATTTCTTCTCACCTATTTAGAATCCCTACAAAGTCTCCCTTAGCTGGTGATGGAGGCCAGTCTTTGAACAATGGAACTGAAAATTCAGGTCAAATGATCAAAATCTCTTTGTGTTTCCCTCTCTCATTTGTAGATTGGTGCTCTTTGAAGGAAGTTATTGATTCTCTGTGGTTTATAGCATCTTTATCATTTTAATAGTGTCCAAACAGCAAGCATGACTATTCTAAGACTTTGCTAGTAAAAGGCAGGGTATAGAAATGTCGTGGAGGAAGGGGTTTCTGCCACCTCCCACATCATAGCGCACTTAGCAGTGGGTTAAGCTGTTTGGCAGAGGAAGCCCTCTGGTCACTGCCACCAACAGCAGCACAGCGCTGCTGCACCTGAACCAGATAAGGAGGTCTTCTAGGTGGTTGTGGGGCTCTTCTTCTCCCCATTGTTTCTGATTGTCAGACTTATAAGTGAAATGAGAACCTTCTTTGGTAGGAACAATCACTATCACACCATGTAAGGCCCTGAATAAAGCTAATCAGGCCAAACTCCACTTGTCTACATTACTGAAAAGAAAAAAATTGCAAAAAAATAATCTTTAAAAATAAATAATAATAATAAGCTTTTCTGTTTTGAATTATTTTAGATTTGTAGAAAAGTTGCAAAAGTAGTTTGGAAAGTTCTGTCTACCCCTCAGCTAGTTTTAGTGTCCACTGATGTTAGCTCACATTACTAAGGTACAGTGGTCATATAAAGGAATCAACCTCTGTAGATTACTATTAATTATATTCTGACATCATTCAGATCTCATCAGGATATAAGCACCTACCAAATCAGACTGCAAAATCCCTCCAAGATAATATAGGCCAGAGATAAAACCTCCCTGTCTGGAGATGCTGGGGGAAGTGCAGTTTTTAATACCATAAGCAGCCTGGATGGTCTTTTGAAGAAAAAGTGCCTTTTTCCAGATTGGAGTTGAAAAGGGGCACTTGGTTGGATTTGTATACACCAGTTATCCTTTGCAAAAGTCCAATAAGGTAAAGAACCCAGTGACAGGGAACTAGAAGCTTCCCTGGTCATGGCAGAATCAGTGGAGAGATCAAAGCCCAAGATTTATTCCAAAGCCAAGATAAAAAGCAACAATAACTAACCAAAACAAAACCAGAAAGCATTTTTAGTGTTTACTTTTTAATTTTAATTTAAAAAATATATTGCAAAAACAAATATGCTCAAGTAAGTACCCAATGAAAATGAACTCTGTTTCTTATTCCAAATCTCTGGGTCCCTTCTTGGAAGGCATCAATGGTTTCTTATATTTCCAAAGATACCTACTGTAGCATTATTTGTAATCACTAGAAGACTAACAGTCAGCAAAGTATGCATTAGTAGTGAACTAGTAACATAAATTATGATTCATCCATTCAAGGGAATGCTATGTAGATATTTCAAAGCATAAATGCCTTACAAGTGCATGTATGGGAAGGTCTGCAGAATATTTTATTAAGTGGAAAAGCAAGATACATAGAGCATGACTTATCTCTCTGATTTAGGTCACATGAAGAGCATTCAAAAGTAATTGCCCCACTACTGCCACTAGGCTTAGTCTTATCAGAAAATGAATGGAGAGAAGTCACAGACTTTGTAACCATGTGTTAGAGAAGAATATACCTATTGAAATGATGTTAGTACAGCATAGTCTTGAATCTTAAATGTCTCTAGAAATCTTGTTCTTGATATGGGGGTATGTTCCTCTATAGCTCACAGCACACTCTGATACCTTATGAATGCTGTACTTCATTTGTTATAAAGTTACCTTTTTGCTGTATTTTAACAAAATTGAAATCAAGATGTCTTAAAATCTGTCAGTCAGATAGCCAATGTTGGGGGCAGGGTGGAGTGTCATGGTCTACAAGCAATGTAATTCAGGATAAATTAACAAGGACTTCTAAAAAAACATTGCATCATCAAGGAGAACAGTGCATGTATGCATGGATATGTGTGTAAGCAGGAAAAAGGAAGTTGTCTTCAACAACTCTAGTTCAAAATATGATTTGGATGAGTCAAAGTTTGAACATGAAAAAGTTATAAGAATACTATAATCCATTTACCTTACTTAGATTTTCCTTTTTACCACACATGAGAGTAATGCAAGATAAGTATCATTGTCTAAGTAAGCTTAAAGAGTTCTTTCAATAAGCATAAAAATTTTAAGTGATAAAACAACATGATATTAAAGTTTATTTGGCAGTCTTTATTATTTCTTCACAGAATCTAAAAACAATGGTATGTCTTACAAAGGAACTTTGGATTCTATTTTCTTATTTAATGAGGGATTCAGAATATACCATGCATATCTCTCATGGATCCAACTCTTAAATAAGTTGGTTGATTTTCAGACACTTTAAAAGGAAAGACTTGGATCTGAAAAGCACTTGAAAAAGGAGAGAGAGACATTTAGTGAAAGTGAAAGTATTCTTATTTACTTATAAATTGCCTCTTTCCCAGTTGCCTTTAACAGTGATTCATTTGTTAATTCATTTCTTTGTAGTTCCACTGGTGTCATTCCAGCTTGTGGTTATACAGAAGGTTACTTTTATGATAACTGTGTTTTGCTGATTTGACCCAACTGTAAAACTGCTCCCAGATTATCAAGCCTTATTGGTTTTACCTGGGGTGTATCCCATGCACGCTAAGGAAGTTAGATCCATAGTATTATGAGGTTCTGTTAATTTTTTGCCTCCCCTTTGGTCTGATTCCCTCTATTGAAAGTGCTGAAGTCCACCAGCACTGGCATTCAGCCAAGCACTGCTGCTGCCATCTCTGGCTACTGCTGGTGGTGGTGGTGGTGTATGATTATCTCCAAGTCATATTGCCAGATGAGGAAAATAAGTGTTTCCCTTTGGGACTTAGCTTCCCCCATCACCATGTTTTTAGTCCTCCTTACTGGGGAGGAATAGGCAAGTGACTTAAACTGAGCCAATCAAGGATTTTCCCCAGAATTTTTGAACTTGAAAAGCTTTAGTCTCTAGAGTGGTAAACCTAAAGTGATCTTAGGAGTTGCTGGCAGCTAAAATTCTAGAAGTAGTTTGAGACAAGAAAGTCAGCATGCGGGAGTAGCTGAGACCTGGATTTCAGGCTCAGTTGCACCTCTGCCCTTCCTGTGGTTTGCTTACACTAGTCAAATTTGCTTAAGTTAATTTAATTTGGGTTCCTGTCACTTGTAAACCAAAGTATACTCGCTATACCATGGCACTTCTCTTTTGGTATTTACACCCATGCCTCCTCATGCCTGAGTTCACGGTGGGTTGCAACTGGAGAGAAACCTGAAAGACAGACATTATGCTAAGCCATCACTTACTATCTCCATGAGCCAAGGCTGTGGTCTTGAGCTAGATTGACTTGTGGTTCCTTCCAAGCCTAATTTCTCCTGAACATGCAGCTCTGTACAACTCAGAACTTCCTTTCCTTATTCAAAGTCCACTTTTGATTAGACTTTTTGAAAGGGAAGGGCCTCCCTTCTGAACCTCTCCACTTTTCATCTGAAGCTCTCATTCCTTAGCAAATTCCTCTAGGCAGTCAACATTTTTACTGAATATATCCTTCATCTTCAGTTTAAATGGAACCAAGCTTTCTCCCAGAGACATTGTTTCCTCTGCTCCCTCTTAATTGGCAGGTGTTCATTTTTGGACTCTAGTTATACTTCAGGCATCTGGTCTTCTTTGTTCCGAATGGAACAAGAAGAAACCATGCTGATGGAAATAAGTCAGAAAGAAAAAGAGAAATACTGGATGGTCTCACTTATATGAGGGATATAAGGAAAACAAACAAAGAACATGAAAAACTTTAAACTAACAATTTGGCAGCAGAACTAAAGCATACAGCAAAGGAGGGGGGAAATCAGGGAAGAGATGAGCACCAGAGATCAAGACAGTTAATGGTAACATGGTGGTGGGAGAACCTTGGGTTATACAGTGAGGGCAAAAACTATATATGTATATGTATACATATATGCATATGTATATGTATACATATATGTATATGTAATCAATAAAAAAAGATATGATCTTGTGGGGGGAAATGCTGCTAAAAGACCATTACCTTCTTATGTGTTTGTAAAATGAAAAAGGTCATTTCTTAAATCCCACTACCTCCTTATTACTTGATGTTAACTTTCACTGTCCTCCAAGCATCTCCTCCATATTAACTGGTGACACTTGCCCCTGAATCACATGCTCCCTTTTCAACTCAACTCATGTCATCATCCTGGAGACTTCAAAGTTCGTATGTACAGCCATCCATAATCTTGATCTCCTGGTCACTGGCGACTCCTTCATCACCAAAGATCTTCCACCATAGATTAACCAACCATCCTCTCCCAGTCTCTCAGTTTGGACCCTGCCATTTTTTCAGAAACTGTATAGATGCCTTTATCACTGATTTCAACATCCTGCTATACAACCATGGCCTCTTGTTCTTCTGGCTTGCTCATGTGATGACTCCCATCATGATCTGTCTTCAACAATGTTAGGAATTCATTGTAGCTACTCCTTTGATCTGAAGATCTCCTTTGATCTTCCTGCTTTCTCCTTTAGCAGCACCAGCATTCAGTTTCCAGAGATCTTACCAGATGTAGTATCTGGGGCTGCCAATGGCATCTTGCCATGTCCGAAGCATGTCAGCAGAGTTTTATTTTCCCATATCCTTGACACTGCTCAGGAATATTCATCATTCTAGTTTTTCCCAATATGGTAAAAAAAAATTGCTCCCTTGATGACTGTTTAGTTTGTGTATCTGATTGTTAGTAAGACTGCATATCTTTTTTGTATGGTTATTGATCATTTGTATGTTTTTCTGAATTGTTTGCTAATGTCTTTTGCTTATATTTACATTTGGGGGCTCAGCTTTTCTTATCAACTCATAAAAATCCTATACATTAAGAATATTAGTTCTTTGTTATATATGTTACCAACAAATGTGTGTTTTTTAATTTTGATTGTGGAGAATTTTCCCTTTCTAGACATTTTAAATTTTAAGATATCTACCTTGTAGTCTTCTCTCTGTAGTTTCTGCCTTTGGTAGCAAGCTTCAGAAAAGAATTTCCCTACCTTTTCTTTAGGTATCATTTTGGTTCAAGTTGTAACATTTTAATTTGTAATTACCAAGGAATTTACTATTATATAAATAAGTTCAGTATGGATCCAGCCTTCCTTCCAAAAATTGTTAGTAAGATATCACAGTATCATTTGATGATCATCTATTTATTTTCACTTGAAATCTCCTCCATGGATCTGGTTCTTCTTATGCCAGAACCATATTTTTTTCAATTTCAATAGCTTTATAAAATATTTTCATATCCCCTAGACTAAGTTTCTCTTATTCAAAAGATAGCATGAGTCTCCATTAGGCATGGCCCCAAAATAAATTTTGTTGTTTTCTTCACAGAATTAAATATATAAATGTATGTATATGGTTTATCATAGAGATTTTCATCAATGTATTTTATTCTGATTTTTAGGTGTTTCTTTTATTGTTGATATACTGTATAATATTAAAAAATAGTAGAAATGTTTTATTTTCTTGAATTCATTGTGGTAATTTAAAACTTAAAATTCTATTTTTTTAATTGCACTAATATAGTCAGGCTTAAAAAAGTAATCCTTAGTCTTTATTGCTTTATTAATGGCACATATATGTCTTTTCATAAACCTCATGTTATTTTTCTCCTGTTAAGCCATCAATAAATGAAGTAAACACATCCAGACTTAGGAATTGTCAATAGACAAGGTATCTGGAGCTTGCTTGACCCTTCCATTCCACAACAGATAGACTGATAGAGGAGCCCTTAGGGGATATTTGTTGGTGCATTTCTACTGAACAGGGATTCACTACAGTCAACCTGCAATCCATTTCAACCTCATTTCTATACAAGAGAGTCAGATACAATTGGTGGTTTCCTTGAAATAGTGCTAGACAGGGAAACACACTTCACAGTTTTCCTATTTCCACCCTCCATCACAATATAGAGGTTACTCTTTATCCAGGACATGGTTGGTGCTTCTTGGCTAGTTTCTGCCACTTCTTCTTCTATTGCATGTTGGGAGTTAGCTCTCTAAATATCTGTGAAGAGATAAGCTTGTAGGCAAGAAGGGAAGTGAGCCTAGCAGCTTCAGGACATTACTCCAGCACAGTTAGGAAGTGGTACTTTGTTTTTCTAGATTGTCAGGCCTGCACCTGAATTATGTATAGATAATGAAAGAAGACGCTAAGTAATTCCTTCCTTGTCTAGGGCCATCTGCTCTATTCTCCTTCAGTGGGTAGAGCAAGCAGAAGGCAAATCAAATAATATGCTTCTTAATCCTTCCTGACTGCCCTGCTGCAGGCCTACAACACTGTCTGATTTATAGTTTTCCATGCTGTTGTCCGTTTCACATTTGGGTTTATCCTCATGGCATTTTGGTGGGAAGGAAGGAGGAATTGGATGAGGAGCAGCATTCTGCTACTATGCAAACCCTGAAGTCATCTCTATATTTTTTCAAAGTAAATGTTGTAACTTAAAACCTACCCAGTTCAGGAAATGTAAAATTTGCAGTTCTTGTGGGAATATTAAATCACCATCTTTGCATTCACTTAAGGCATTTCACTTAAGAGGCAGAGTCGTAATATACTTCCTACTTGCAAGTATTAATACGGCAGCTATAGGTTAATATTTCATTAGGTTTGAATTAAGAATTTACAGATGTGCTTACAAAGGGTAGCTGTCTTAATATTGTGTTGGTGGTAGGAAGTTGATAAACCCATTGTTTCAAAATGATTCATATGAATCACAATGGTGTCTCATTACAAGGAAGCACAGTATTATTTGGGTATGTTTACCCTAGTGGCACATGAATTTTACTTTCTTTAAGGAGACTTGCATAGTGCTTACAAGTGTAAACATATTTTTAAATTTTATTTATTTTTTCTTTATTGAGATAACATTGGTTTAATGATTTAAGGGAATAGGTTCACCTCCCTGGATGTATGTTACACACCATCAAGCACAGTTAGTCCTTTATCCTAGAACACTGGTTCCCCACCCCTCACCCCCATTTTGTTCCTACCGTCATACTCTTTCCTCCTCTAGTAGTTTTACTCTGTGGTCATATTTCTTTTTTTCTGTCAGCATTTACTCCTTTATATTTTAATATACTTGATATGTAGTGTAATTTAAATTCTTAAATTCTCTGAAAGTAAAATATTAGCATATCATGTAAAAGTAAAATATTAGCATATCGTGTAAAATATAATAGACATGAACCAATATTATAAACCCATTAGTTTCTTTGAAAAGCACTCTGTTTCCTTCAGTTTTATTTTTTAATAGCCTAAAGCTACTTTATTGCATATCATTTTTGATGGAAATCATAATCAATGTTATTTTAATCATAATTAGTGTTAACTTTGCTGGATTGCTGTTATATTACTCAGTTTTAAAAAAATAACAGCATATCATTTCACATTCTTGTTTGTTTTTTCACATTATAGGATTTCTCCCCTCAGGTGTGGTCACCACAGATTTCCCAATACCAAAGCACCCATAATAGGTATCCATTGTAACCCACTGTGATCTTTTTCCTCTGCTGTTTTCTCTCCCTCCGCTCCTGAATGCGTCAGATGTATGACTAAATTTCAAAGCTTGGTTTTAAAGTTTGTTGTTCTCTGATCTTTTGGCTTCTCTATATTCTACCTATAGGTGAAACCATCTGATATTCATCTCCTTTGGTTCATTTTACTTAGAATAATCACTGCCAGTTCCATGCGTATTGATTGCAAATAGCATGGATTAATCTTTTTGATTGCTCAGTAGTATTCCTTCTCTCTCTCTCTCTCTCTCTTTCTGTGTGAGTATCACATTTTCGTGTATCACATTTTCATCTATTCTGGGGTACTTAGATCATTTCTACATCTTGGCTATTGTAAATAGTATGCAGTCATATTTCGAGGGTTTCATTTGGTTTAGTTTTGTAAGCTCCTTTCTTTTTTCTCTTTCTTTTTCTACAGTCCTTGAGTGAACTAATTCAGTATTTGTCTTTTACCTTCTGATTAATTTCACTTATCATAATCGCTTCCATTCTATCTACAACATCGCAAATGACAAGAGTTGATTTTTTTTATATTGCTGAGTAGTCTTCCATTGTGTATATATACTGCATCTTCTTAATATTCTGCTGATGGATATTAGGTTATTTTCCATAACTTAGTGTTGTATGAGCATCCCAATCTGGGTAGGTTTATTGGTTTTAGCAGTTAAAAAGAATGTCGGACTCCTTGGTGGGTTTATACAGGCTTCAGTACTTCAGAGAATCAGGTGCACAGGCATACCAGGCCGGGAGGCTGGGCCAAGTGTACAGCAAGCAGCAGGTAGGCAGGCAGGCTGACTAGGCAGCAGGGACAGTGGGCCTGGGCCTGCTGCAGGCCTCCAAGAATCCTCTTGCTCTTTTCCTGCTCTCTCTCTCTCTTGCAGTTCCCTTTGCATTCTCCCGGAGCTCTCCTCCTCATGTTTCCCTCCCCCTCTGGCATGATGCAGTACCACAGGTGTTGATCATAGAGGCCAATGATAGAAAAAGCCTGACCAATTAATTTACCCTATACTTGGTTATTGTAAATAGGGCTGCAAAGACCACAGGAGTACATATTTCCATTCAAATTGGTAACTTTCTCAAGGTAGATATTCTTGAGGTAGGTATTCTTGAGGTAGATACCTAGGAGTGGTATTGCTGGAGCATATGATACATCTATTTTTAATATTTACGAAACTTCCATACCATTTCCCAATGGGGCTGGACCAGTTTACAGACCAGCCAATAATGAGGTTCCTTTTTCTCCATACCCTCCATACAGACAACATTTGTTGTTTCTGGTTTTTTATTTGTTTGTTTGTTTTTCTGATATCAGCCATTCTCACTGGAGGGAGGTGGTAATGAAGACGTTTTTAAAAGGTGAGAAGGAAGGGGAAGTATATGAAAGGGAGAGGCGGCACCATAAAATACTGAGACAAAGAGAAAAAAGGGAGAAAATTAAATTTTTACTTTTTTCTTAACTCCCCCAACCTTGTGTTTTCTTTGCTATGAAGTGCTGCGGCACTAAACTTTCCTATTTTAGCAGTTGCTTGCATAACACTGTCCCTGCTAATATTAGGAGCCTAGGTAAGCTTTTGCAACTAAGTTCTATTAACTGTAAAGTGAGGCAGGATGTGCTGGGAAAGGAAGAGGATTGCAAGACACAAGTGTAGCTAAGGGTTCCCACCCCAATCCTGAGTTGGAAAACTCAATGAATCAGGACATATTGGGGGTGAAGAGTTGTAGCAAACATTACATTTATTAATCCCTGTTCATGGCATAAAAGTTCTGTGATCTGGATCCTGCTGGACTTGGGGTTTGGGCCCACAACTGAGGCAAATACAGGCACAATGTTTTCAGAAGACAGTATGCAGAAAATGGAATGTACCTGGAAAGAATACCCAGATGGCAGAGTTAAAAATAAAACAACACTAACACTCATATATGCACACACACACACACACACACACACACACACACACACCATGAGTGAAGACTGAGGGAGAGGCAGAATATTTTAGAATGAGAATATTTTAAGTGGCACTATGGGGAAAGGATGTTACCATTTGCCATTTGCCCCTGTCGCTGCAGAGGGCAAGACCAGGAATAGTGCCTGAGAGTCTCAGGGGGACAAATTTCACTCAGTGTGAGGCAGGATTTTCTCACAATGGGGATTATTTAGTTTTGAGAGAGGCTGCCTGCTGAGTCCTTGCATTTCCTGAGTACTTAGAGCTTAATGTTAAGACTGAGAATGGAGAGATACAAGTCAGGATTCCTATTGGAGGGAACAAATAATTAAATGATCCCTAATGTTCCTTTTGACACTGCCATTTCGATTACTCTTTCCTTTATAGAATAGGATTTATAATGGGGACATTATAATCTTCAAGTACAGTGTAACACTTTTATATACAATCAGACCATGCTGCAACAGAAATGTATATCATGAGTGATCTGAATCACAAGGAAATCTCAGATTTATTCATAGTTTGCTTTCAACGTATCTTTAAAATACATTGTTTTTTAAACAACCTCTTAATATAGGTTAGTTGATTGTTAAATCTATCTCCCACCCTCTCCATTTACTATAAAGGAGGAACCATAAGCTGACTAGGAAGAAGGAAGAGCCAGACAGGAAAAGAGGGCTGCAATGCCACCTTTTCTGGTCCAGTTGCTCAGAGACTCCAGGACAAATAAGTAGGAATGGAAAGTAAAAGAAATATCCTATCCAATATAAATTTAAATAGCCACAAGTAGCTACTGGCTACAATATCAGACAGCACAGGCCCATTATGTGCACTCTCCAATTTTTTTTCTTGTATTTTATTTGTTCAAGAAAGCAGATCATTTATCTTTCAGATTCTCACAGCTCCACTCTGCTGATTGCATCTCCATAATATGTGGCTTTAAACCATATTATTTTCTATAAATTGGTAGAAAATAACCTGATTTCAGATTGTTTGGGGAAAATAACACCATAGATGGCATTTTCTACTGCCATCAGATATACAAGAAGTACCTAGGTACTTCATTGTATGTGTATGTGTGTGTGCTTTTGTGCGCACCAAGTGAGCTGCCAATGATGAGCACTGGCTCCTTCCATTAATTCTCTAGAGGTTACAATATAGTGATATTCTGTTTCTACCATTTCTTCTTTATTTATTAGCAGAATACTTTCATGTACTTTTATTTTTTGAAGTAGCATTGTTTTACATTCTTATTTATGTTTTGACAATATAGAATTTCTCCCCTCGAGTGTGTTTCACTACAGCTTTCCTACCACCAGAGCAGCCCTAGTCCTCATGTATTTTTAGCAAACCCAGTTTTAAACTTGGTCAACATTACAAGTGAGTCCTGTAGTTTTACAATATTATTGGTAATAAATATTATTGGTAACTACTGTAAAAACACCGATTTTTAAAAATTGTTTTTATTGAACTCATGTTGGTTTATATATATTACTTAGGTTTTATAGAGAAAGTATTATAGTTCCACATCTATCATTACATATCTTGTACTTAAATTTAAATTGGTTAGAATTGAGTAACATTTAAAATCCATTTTCTCAGCTGCCCTAGACTCATTTCAGGTGCAATGGTAGAAAAGTAAACTGGACGGTGCTGCTCTAGACACAAGTATAGGGTATGTTTGCATGGCATGGAACTTACTTGGATCCTAATTCAAGAAAAATATTTTAAGTATTATACAAATGGAGAATTTGAACTGACAGGATTTAGTGACATTAGAGTTTTGTTTTGTTTTGTTTTTTAGCAGAAACATCCCATCCTATGACCTAGGAGACTGGAAGGAGGAAAAGAGAGAAAATCAATCAGGTGTGCCTGAATTCTTCGTAGAGGCCTCAACTGGGATTGGAGCTGGAGTGTTTGGCGACTAGAAGGAATACTAGGGGAGGCATGTTTGTTTTGCTTTGTATTTGGCGGTCTGGAAGATACCCTAGTGGGAACACATCAGAGTCAGCTTTGGAGCAGAACTGCAGTTTGCTTCTCGTGAGTAGCCACTGGTTTGGGTTGGAGTGGGTAGAACCTAGAGCTTTCCTCAGGCCTACAGGTGCTGTTATTTCAGGATGTAGCTGAGTTAAGAGCTAGTGGACCAGCAGGGAGTCTGTGATAGTGAGAGGCAGAGTTAGATTCATTCAAGATCCTGCAAGGGCCAAGGGGGCAGTCAGCCATGGTGTACCATGTAGTTACATTGGGCTGAGAGACAAGACTACAGACAATGACTGAGGAGGTCCACAGAGCAAATGGACAGAAATCAGTTCCCATTGCCACAGTGATGAGAGAGGGCTTGGAAGAGCCACATAGGAGAAAAATCTGGATCTAAAACCTTTTCTTACACTGCCAGGGTCACTGTGCCATACCCCTGCCTCATACAGCAACATGCCAACTTGTAGAGGAGTTGGCAGGATCACTAGAAAACTGAGAGAAAAGTATTTTTACCCAAAAGGGTTAAACTTTTGCTTGAAGATGTTGTTCTAACCTTATACATGGTTGTAAATTTGGAAAAAACTTTGGAGGTTTTGTCTGGCTTCCAAGCATGTAAGATCTCATGAAGATCTTTTATGAAGAACTTAAAGAAGTAACAATCCCTTGCCCATCTGATCTGGAGTACAGATACATTTTTTTAATCAAGTACAAATGTAATGTCATAAAAATTATGACAGAGTTTATGGACGGACACTTGAATTTTCAATGGTGTCCTAGGGTATTGCCCAGAATATTGAACATGCCAAATAATTATTTGCTAAGATAATAAATTAATTAATAGTCAGTAGCATGGTAGAAGAACACTTCTACAAATTCAGATATATTATTGTAGAAATATCAATCACTTCCCTGGTTCAATTCAGGCTCTCTAGGGAATCTCTATAATTCAGTCTTCTTGAAACAGGACCAGCAAGATAAGGTATCTCATCAGGGAGAAACTGAAAGGACGAAATGGAGTAGGAAGGACTAGCATCAAAAAGGACGGCCATAAAGGCCACTGTGAGGAAATGGAAAGGAAAAATCAATGAATAACTGCAAAAGACAAAAAAAAGTTTTTATAGCAAAAGTTAATTTAATGGGATGACAAATGGAGTTGGTTTGGGTTATTAGGAGGCCTACCTAATATAGTCCATTTTATTTTTATGCGATATCTTTAATACATCATGTCATAAAGCACTTAACATAAAACACTCAATAAGATAATCAAAGACTGGAAAAGGCATAAAATAATTTAAAATATTTTCACATTGCATTTTCATACTAATTAACTTCAAAATGAGTAGCTGGTTTGTGGATTTGCTTACTTACTATTGAAAGCAATTTTATTCTTTTGCAACAGACACCCAATCCATTCATGGATTCAGAATCAAAACCCTGAGTGATCTTACTGTCATAGTATACGTTATGGTAGAATTTCATTCTATATGTGTGTGTCTCTCTGTGTGTATCTATATCTGTAACTATATCTTTCACACTTCTCTTCAAATGCCCTCTCCTTTGGAAAACTTCTGCTAGTCTTTTTTTTTTTTTTTTTTTTTTTTTTTTTTTTTTTTTTTTTTTTTTTTTTTTTTTTTTTTTTTTTTTTTTTTTTTTTGAGATTAGTTCTCGCTATTTTTGCCTGTGGAACCACAGACAGGCTTGTGTTGCCTGGTGTACCACGGACTCAAGCAATCCCCAGCTTCAGCTTCCCAGGTAGATGGGATTACAGGCACGCGCCACCACGCCCAGCTATTTTTTTGGAACTAGGTCTCGCTGCCCTGAGCAGGACTCAAACCGCAATCCCTGGTTCCAGTTGCAACTTCCTAGGCTGCCATTTACAGGCATGTGCCACAGTGCCCCGCCCTGCTATTCTTTCTAATAAGTTAGACTTCATTGCTGATTCCTGGAATGTATCATTCCCCAGAAGAAAATGAGTTGAGCTAAGCAGTTGGACTAAGAAACTACTTGCCACGTTTTGCCAACTCTGGATCCCAGGAACTTTATTATGACTATTAGAGTAGCAGTTTCCTATCCAGAAATAGATATAATGCAATTCTTGGAAGGACTTTATAAAAGAAACAAAGGGATTACTTGAGATTCAGTGAACCCATACACTGATATGGACTAAATACTATTATTTTTAAGCCTAAGTATACTCATTTTTGACAATAAGTTCTTTTATCAAAAATGGCCAGACTCTGTACTGATTCAATACCAATGAATGTAAATGAGTTAAAAATGCCTGTTAAAAGGCAAACATCACAGATTGGGTTTTTATTTTTTGATGCTATTATGTAGGTTATTTGAGAAACCTCTATAATATGATGACATAGAAAAGGACAAAGATGAGAAAGTTGTATGAAGAATATGAACAAAAAAACAAACAAGACCAGAGCTTAAGATAGTAATATAGAATAAAGTTGAATTCAAAGTAAAACTGCTAAACAGAAAGTATTTGATCTATAATGAAATTCCACAGTAATGAGTCTTTTTGTACCAATTGACATAGGCAGCAAAATCCATCAATGGACTCTGAATGAATAAAAATTGGCATTTTTTTCAGAGGCTGCACAAGAAGGACCCAGGTAACTATCAAGAGATCCAACCTCTACTGAATGAATGCCAGGCTATGGACAGATCATCTTTATTGGGTATTTTTATAGGCATCTTAGATTTTTCAAAACTAAATCCCTTATTTATTTTCAAATCTGTTCTCCTGGCAATTTCCAATCTCAGTCAACAGCAATTCACATATTGCAACTGCTTTAGCCAAACCCTTGGACTTTTTCTTGACTTCTTTCTTCCACATCTCACATCCTTCAGGGAATTCTGCTTTACCCTCAAAATACAATCCAGATCTGAACACTTTGTGATCTTTGCAGTTGCCACCCTGGCCCAAGCAATCATTAGATGTTCACTGGATTATTGTAAATAACTGGCATTTCTTGCCCTCCCTAGAAGAGCCAGGCGATCTCTTTAAAACCCACCTCTATGTCACTCTGCTCAGTGGCCTTCATTCACCTTCCATCTACTCAGAAAAGAAGCCAAGTCCGACCGAGGCCTGCAAGACCCTGTGGCATTGGCCTTCCCTTCATCTTTCACTTTCTCCCAGTCTAAATGTGTTCCAGATACACTGATCTCCATAGAGCTTGTTAATAAACTAGGTGGGGCCCTGCCTCTGGGCCTCTGAGCCTCTGCCCTCAGTATTGCTTCTAACTAGATAACTCTTGCCCGGAGAGTGGCATGATCCACTGCCTTGTCTCCCCTAGGTTTCTGTGCAGAAGCTGCTATCAAAGGCGGTCTTCCCTAATCACTCCCATCTCCTTTTCCTTCCCTTTCCCACCCCTCCTCATCCTCTTCTGTTGTGCTTTTTCTGCATCATCCCCAGCACCATCTAACCTATGACCTGCACTTTTTAATTTTTATTTCCTTGAGTATGGCAGCTCCCTTTAGAATGTAGTTTCCATGAGGCTTATTCAAAGATTTTTTTAAAACTTTATTTTCTTATTTTCATGCAACATTGGTCATATTTATATAATTGTTGTTCCCTTTAGGTATGGTCCTCCCATCAACAATATACCCCTATCCCACACCTCCACCTTCCATTTCCCCCTCCCTGACTCTGGTCACTTCAGCTCCTCTCTCACTGCAAATCATTGGTTGATGCTTGGTCCACTGATCTCTTCTTCTTTTTTGATGGAATGTCCAGGACCTATGCTCTGGACAGCATACCAGGCTGCTCAGATCTCCAGGTGTAATTTTAGGGCAGGTAGCCAGGTTGAGCACACCAGGAACCTCTTGCAGGTCAGGTGTGTGGTGTGGTTCTTCAGGTTCCTTTATTGTAGCACTTCCTATGATGGAGCAGACTGTCTCCTTTTCTCTAGACCCACTGGGTACTGTGCCTCTTCATTCACACTGGCTGTCTCCTCCATTCAACTATCTGTCACATGATGCTCCTTCTCGGTCTTAGAGTTCTGGTGTCTGGCAATGGGAACCTAATTCTCAGCCACTGGCAGTGGAGAAATTCCCCAGTGGGGACAGACTTCAGCAGGTGGTTGGTCCAGCTCATCTGCTCTCTTGTGAATTATAGTTCTGCCATGGGGCCACAACCACATCTCTCATTCAGAGATTTTTTTGGGGGGTAGGTTATTTCTTTGTTGATATAAACCTGTAATTTATAGCAATTCCTGTTGAATAGATTAACTGATTGTGGCAGTACTCTGACCACCTTTAGTTATTCCCTGGAACTCAGGAAGGACCTATGAAGGCTGGGGAGAGACAAAGACAGTAAGCCTAAATTGATGCTTCTAGGGGTACCTTGATCCTCAGTATGCCATCTCTGTTGGGGGGCACACTTCACATTTCCAGGGCTTGTTTACATTACCACCATTGTTGTCTCTCAGCTTTCCTTGCTTTCATTACCTCTCTTTCCTCTCACTAACATCCACCGCCACTATAGTCAAAAAGGCTTTATGAGGGCTTTACAAATCACTTTCTAGAGCAGCTGTGGGGCTCCAGGGCGTGGATTGCCTGATATTTTTAGGCCAGCAGAGTGTTGAACAATGAGCTCACCCATATGAACTGGAAACAGAATGGGGTTGAACCACCTGCCCCTGCACTGCTGTGTAATTGATGACTCCAGGCGCTCTGAGCTGGCCTGATTCAATTAGTCCTTGTAATTGATGGCCAAACATAATTAATTAATGCAGAGTTTAACAATAGGGACTTTGCCAGGTCTGAGTTCAAGCTCTGCCACTTTGTATCCCTGAGACTTTGGAAAAACCACCTAAATTGTCTGGGTCTTAATCTCCTCGTTCATACAATGGAAATAATAGTACTTGCTTCAGAGAACTACCGTTAGGATTAAGTGAAAACTCAAGTCAAACATTTAGCACATTATCACAGCGCTTGGTCCATGGCAAGGACCCAACTGGTACTAGACATTGCTATTACAATGGTGGGGATTGCCACCCGCAGTACATAATGAAGCTCATTTGCCATGGAGAGAAGCATTAACTCTCATCTTGCCCTCAAATGCTTAATTCGGACTCTGAATTCTCAGTGACTGTATTTTGTCCTTGAAGTTGCTGAGTGACTAAAACTAGGGAGAGTCTGTGGACAGAACCCAGGGGATTAGAACACAAAGTAAATGTTTATCTGCAATTTATGTGCTTGGTCTGTTAAATAGCTCTGTTTTCATTGACTTGGCCCAAATTGATCGATGATTCACAAGAGACCTTAACTATGCACTTCTATATATAAAGTTGATTTAGTTGTTTGTTTCTTAACCGCTTGGTATTTTTTTTTTTACTTTTAGAGTATACTTTTGCTCTTACTATCAGTTGAATAGTAACGTGCCCTTCTCATCTGTGGATTTTTAAACATGAGGCCACCACTGAAGGAAAATGTGGCCAGACCTGGGATTGTGTGTAATGCGCTAGCTGCTCAGAGCACTTGTTTCTCTTTGGCTTGATTATATCTGTGTAGTTTATGCACATGTTAAACTGGAAATCATTTGAGATTAAAAAAAAACAACAACTGTGGTTTCACTTTCCTATGTTCTCTTCACAAAAGTTAGTCATAATCTCTATAGTAAGAGCTCTTGCCTACAGCAGATAGTTGAAAGTCTAAAGAGTAAGTTCTTCATGTTGGATGATGGCCTTATATGAGGGATATAGGGAAAACAAACAAGTGGACAAGAAAAAATTTTAATTGTCAACAGAACTTAAACACAGAGCAAGAGAGGGGGAGGAGGGTAAAGTCGGGGGAGGGATAGGTACAAGAGATTAAGATGGTTCACAGGTGATAAGGTGGTGGGAAAACCTTGGGAGTAGACAATAATGTAATATATATATGTACAATCAATCAAAAAATAAAACTAATAAAAAAAGAAAGTTCTTCTAAAAAAATAAGTAAGTTCTTCATTCACATTTGGATCCTGCTGTCTCAGTGCTTTTTGAAATAGTTTAGGACAGGTTCTATCATGTTTTTATATTCACAGCTCTCTTATTAATATGTAGTTATTTGTGTGTATGAACATGTATGTATTCATGAGTATTTGAGTGTTCTGTGTACATAAGAGAGAAAGAGATAACTTTCCTGGGTATGATGTAGGATCAGAACATACCCAGAGACATCTGATGAACAAAAGGACAGATCCACAAGGAGGAATTCATTTATATGAAGGTTGAGTTTGATAGACAAGGTGTTTGTTGGGATCCTTTGAAGATAACCCATGTCAGCCTGGGAACCTATTCCATAGTCCCTCTTCTGGCCTCAGAACTGAGGTCTGTGAAGAGAGGGTCTAGAAGAAAAAGCCACTTGGGAAGGATTCAGAATAACTACAGATCTTTGGGTGACTCCAACACATAAGGAGCTCTGCTGGTTACACCTACTTTGGCAGCTTTGGACTTGTGGAAAGAGAACTTGTGATGTAAATAGCAGCATTCTCACAAAGGCCCAGTGAAAATGGGCAAGGATGAGTTACCCCTTCCAAAGCATCTTAAGTAATATATTTCATCTTCTGTAACAGGTAGGAATCACACCAACATTAATATCTTTATTGTTGACAAGCTTAAAATACATTCAATACCATTTTACAGGTTGGAATAGTAAATTGCCCTAGGTCAAAACATAGCACACAATGTATTTGATTTTTATCTAGGCGGTTTGATTCTAATCCCCACCCCTTAATCGTCCCTTGATACCTCTCCAGGGTTGTATGGATCAAAGTTTGTAAATAGACCCAAGTAAATGTGTTTTATCTATGACAAAGGGTGTAGTTTTCAAAAGTACAGGTAAATAAGTACATTTATGAATAAGTACATTTATAATTATATAAATGTACATTTACATTTATAAGTACATTTATAAGTACATTTATAAATAAATGACACTGGGACAAGTATACAGTCATTTATAGAAAGACAAAGTTGGATTCCCACCTCACACATTACAGGAAGACAAACTACATATGAATCAAACATATATCTCAATATAAACATAAAATCATATATATGCTGCATGAAAACTGGGACAATTCCTTTATGATATTGAGTAGGAAAAATCTTTCAATGATGACTCAAAATCCAAGTCATAAATGAAAACTATGATAATAGTTTACTTATATAAAATTCCAATTAATGTAATTTATGTGCTGTGTTATTTTAATACAATAGTTCAATTATATTTAAAAAATGACAAAAATGAAAAAAATTGATCTTGTGTTAGAAAAAGGGCTAGTCTCCAATTATATAAAAGGTGCAAAAATTGATAAGATAGAGACTCAATAGAAAATTAGGCAAAGGAAATGGGCTATTGATGAAGGAAAATGTAAATGAATACATGAAAAATTCTCCCTTAGGATGCCCTTTGAAATGATGTTGAGATGTTTTTTCAAGGGGGATATCTGATTATCCCAAACCCAAAAATTTGACATACTCTGCAGGTGAGGTTATGGGAGGTATTCTCTCCCACACATAGTTAGTGGGAGTCCACAATGTTACAACACTATAGAGGGCAATTTGAAAATACCTATTAAAATAAAAATGATCTGACCTTCTAACCCAATAAATCTGCTTCTGGGAATTCATCCTGCAACTCCACATGTACAAAATGATGGATGCCTAAGTTAAGTCACTGCAGAATTGTTTCTCCTGCAGACTGGAAATAACCCAAGTGTCCATCACTGAGATCCGATTAAGCTAGGGAAAATACATGCAATAGAATATTAAGCATCTATAAAATGAGAGGAATGCTATGTAGGACTGTTGTTAAATATGTACAGAGTATATTGACAAATGAAAAAAAGCAAGGAACAGAAGTGGCTATAACTGTCCATTACATCTTGAAGTTCATGTTATGTGTCACTTTGCTTTTATCAAAGACCTACATTAGTCCAGGTTTCCCCCACTATCTGAAAGTAGATCACTTTTATAAACCAAAACAGTATAAAGTGAAGCAATTACTATTAATTTGTATGTCAAATTTTTTGAGGATTTCCAAGTCCAAAAAATAACCTACCAAATCATACCAAATAATAATTTCTTGGAAACAAGCACAGATACCTTCTTTTTAAAAGTTTACTTTAGTCACATCACTTTTACAAAATATCTACTGCAGTACCTGTTGTCACTAACCAAAAGAAATCTGAAGAGAATTTTTGCTTTTACAACAGAGATGAAAAATGAAGATAATATTCAACCTTAGTTTTTTTTTTTTTGTTTGTTTGTTTTTTTTGAGACTAGGTCTTGCTATTTTTGCCCGTGGAACCGCAGGCTCTCGTTGCCCGGGGTACCACAGACTCAAGCAATCCCCAGCTTCAGCTTCCCAGGTAGCTGGGATTACAGGCACGCGCCACCACGCCCAGCTATTTTTTTGGAACCAGGTCTCGCTACAGGCCCCAGGCGGGACTCGAACCGCGATCCCTAGCCCCGGCCGCTTCATAGGCTGAAGCTTACAAGCACGAGCCACCGTGCCCGGCCTTCAACCTTAGTTTTGCAGAAGCAGGGCACCCTGCTTGCAATACTAAGCCCCTTGCCCTGGAACTACTTATATAGGCTATGTGTTTATCATCTTGGTTCCTGATTTTACTTTATGTTAGTGCTATTTTTATTTGATATGATTTGGAAGGTTATTTGGGGGGTCTGGGAATGCTCAAATTTTTTCATTATAAATTAATGGCAATTGCTTTTTTGCTTTATGTCATGGTCAGCTTATGAAAATGTTCAGAGTAATGCTGTACTTTTGAAGAGCAAGGAAAACCTATAAGCAGCTTACTATCTTTTCTATAAGAAATGGAGACTATAGAAATATGTATTTGCATTGGCATAAAGAAAAGTGTTGGGAAATGTGAAACAGTAAAAATTATTCTCTTAGAGCAGAGAAATGGAGACTCATGTGGATGGGGGTCAGAGGAAAAAAATTCTCCCTTAATAACCTTTAAACTATTTTGATTTTTAGTCATGAGACTGTTATCTAATAAAAATAGAAAAGAACTCAACTTAATCATCCATGCATGTATGTTTGTCAGTTACTTTCCTCAACACTGTGTGCTGATTTTATGCCTGGATACCAAACACTGACCTAGTTTTGGTCTATCTGCAAAACAGTGAACTGATCCCAAAGTTATCAACTGTGCAAATTAAAACAAGGTCAGTTGTATGTGGTCCAAGAATGCAGGTAGTGGCGGGTGAGTAGAGCTGTATCTTGCTGATTTTGGAAGTGCCTTGGAACTGGGTATTATTAGGTCAAGGAATGAAGTAATTCAACTGAAAGTTGTAAGTGGTTTAGTCCAAGAGATGGACTAAACCAATGCAGTTCTTCAGACTATTCTAGAACGGAGATGCAGGTCAAAAGTGACACAGGGCTGCCCTGTCAACCCTGAGGCAGTCAGGAATCTTGAATATGTCAAACTCATCTGACAAAGGGAACGTAGGTCTCAGAATTCAAAGCATGACCAAGGAAAAGGAGGGTTGATGTATAATTTTAACCTCAATCATCTTGCAATGTAGTAGAGTTGAAATTGAGAAGAGGCAGTTTACACAGGGAAGAAAAGGAAGGTGAAGGGAACTGATATTTTTTGAGGGCCTACTGTTCAGCATTACTTTGTTGTTAAATCCTTCAAACAACCCTATGAGGTGGGTTTCATTATATACATGTTAAAGATGAGGAGACTGCAGCTCAAATAGGTCAACTAAGCCAAGCTCAGAAAGGTAGTAGGCAATGAAGTCAGGTCTCTTTGATGCTAGAGTCAATGCTTTCAGTATTGTAAGTTTAAGTTCATATTTAGCAACAGGTTCTCCTAGACATTGACACCCCTTTCCAAATAGCCCTCATTTCTCCTGCTGTCCCCCAGTCATAGCCTCCACTAAGAGAGGAATTCTGAAGTCTTCCAAGACCTGCCCTTTTGCAGCCAAAGCTCTGACATCATCACTCTTCTTGCATTTTTCCTGCTAGTCCTTGACCTCTCCTGACCCTGGTGCAGGGTCTCACACAGAATTACAACTTGTGTAGGTGTCTCTCAAAAAGATGGCATATTCTCTCGGGAATTTTGTTTGATTTTGGAGCTTTTTCTCTTGAGGAACTTACTCTGGAACTGTTGGTTCCCAATGTGAATGGTTTCACCTTATGTCAAAATTCAAGTTATTCTTGTCTGCTGAGCGTCACAGATGAAGTACAGGTTTTGCTGCCTGACCCCTCCCTCACTGCTTTGGGAATCTCTCTGCTGTGTTAGGAAGAGGCCTGCTCTGCTTTCTCTTTGACTTAGAGATTTTATGTTGAGGTAAAAGTTCTTTCTGACTTCACCTCATCTTTACTGGATTGTGAGTCTTGGTGCCTATCCTTGAAATGCCAGGTGCTATGGCCAGATTTTCCTTTGGGTCTTTGGAATCTCTGTGTAGATAAGCTAGGAGTCATATTTATCTGGTCCTGCATGGTAATGACTTATTTAAGCATTTGTCTCCAAATCTTACCCTCCCCAGTTGCCCACAAAGATAGCTCATCTTTCTTCCATTTGCTGCATAAAAGAATATTTTCTATACCTTCACCCTGCTTTCTCCCCACCTGGCTGTCCTTTCATGTCACCTTCTCTGGATTCAATGAAATGTCAAATACACATCATCACCCTAATAACAGTTTTGTGGGGCTATTCCTGTGCATGTATACATACCTGTTTAGACACACACACATATGCGTGTACACACACACATAGATGCTTGTAGAACACACTGAGTGATGGTGTTTAGTCAAACTAACATGCTGCCATCCTGAAGTGTTTGGCACCTTTTTCCTCCTGACTGCGTCTCTCAGTGACAGCTTAGCAACCTTTTGTCTGACACAAGGCCATATCTGTGAAGTTAACTTCCAATGCTGCACACAATTTGACTTGTAAGCCATAAAGGGACACCCACAAGTCCTGACTCTTTATAGATAAATTTAACACATACATATGTATCATCCCGGGCAACTCCGATTAGAGGCCTTTGGAAGAACACAGTGCTCATTTATATTCCTCTCCTAGCTGGAAGCCGCATTAAGTAGTTACTTTTTATTGATGAACCCAGAGCCCACAGCCGGAAAGTTCCGTCTCCTGCTGGTCACTGCTTCGGTCAGCCTCTTTCAGAAGCTGTTTCCCATACTGGAATAGCGCAGAGCCCAGGGCAGAAGCTTCTCGAAGAGATGCCACTGGCAGTTGTAGTCCCTGCTTGAACTCTGGGAAACCAACCGCCCACTTTCCACACTGTTGCAATTTACTACAAGTCTTAGCACGAACAGTCCCTGATTCAGACTGGCACCCAAATGTCTGGGGTTTGGAAATTTATAATTGGTACTTGAAAGAGCCACCAAAACTTCTTGGAAAAAAAAGGTTGAAAGACTTTCTTGCAAACATCAGTGCCGACGCCTGCCAGGTAATTTATAAGGCTAGTCCTCAGGCCTCTGTTGCCTATGGAAGCGCCAAGGCCTAGCTGCTCAAGGGGACATCTGTGGCTCTCCACAGCCTGATGTCACAGCCAGCTTGCTGTGGCTTTGATCCCACGTCTCTGGAAGGCATGAAGGATGGCCTGGATTCAGGCAGGAATGTCAGCAGGTACAAATGAATTCTGCCAGCCATGAGCTCATGTTCCTGTTAGCACACAAATATCCCTTAAGAGTTAAAAATGTGGGAGAAACTTAAGTTAAATGATTTTCTACTATCTTCATGAAGGCTCATGATGAAAGCTAAAGGAGAAAACTCAACTTAGGTCTGCAATCTCCATATTAAAAATTCAGATACTTCCATTTTAAAATAGTTGTTGAATACTCATATTCTTTATATTATGAAAAGTAAAGTATAAGGATCTCCATTTTTTTCAAAGAATGGAAATAAAAACAAGTGGTGGGGATAGGGCAGGAAGGGGCAGCTAAGGATCCCAATCATCACCCTACCTTCCCAAATCAAATGCTGTAATATTTTATTGTATTTTCTTCTAGTTTTGTTTTTGTTTTTTTTTAAAGCACTGGCTTTCAAGATTTTGCTTTTTTTTAATAAAGAAACTGATTTTCTTATCAGCATTTGCCTCACCTAATACAAAGCAAGCCTTCAAAGACAATTCAAGGGAGTGTGTCAAGGGAAAACATACTTTCCTCATTCACCATGGGCCAGGTAGCTAGACCTGAGCCTCTTTTTTACTCCCGCAGCCTTTCAAGAGAGGGGGCTGCCTGTACCTCTTCACAGTTCAGGGAGTAATTTCTCTTGTCTTTTGGACCAACCCTACAAATTAAGTTTTGGGGGAGTAAGCCCACTTTCCCCCTGATACAATTCTTTGTGAAGATCCCCTTTCAGAAAAGGTTATCAACACCTCCTCCCCCCACCTTTTCCAGTTCAATCCTGGGAATTAAGCAGCTTTCCTCTAAGGGAGACAGATGTCCCCTTAACAGCATCTTCAGTGAACAGGATACCCTAAGAAAGGTGACAGGACCTGAACAGCCCGCTCCCAGCGTATTTTGGGGGCCAGTTCTGTTTCAGAGGAGCTAGGCTGAAATTCAACAAGATTAATAGGCATGTTAAAGAAGTCTAAACACTAGCTGGAGGAGTGCCACAGAAGTCATTAGCACATGAACACACACCAATTTTCTCTCCTCCTCCTCCCTCTGGGCCATCAGATTCCAGATGAATTTCCATTTGTTTTTGCTCAAAGTTGGATGCGAATGGCATGGGAAGATGGGTTCTGTGGTCTCTATCTGGGTACAGGCTTCGTAGTACATTGGACAATGAAAATGCCTGCCTCTGTTCACAAATTCTTACAACTATCCCAGTGGGTCAGCAGGGCATTAAACCAAGCACAAGGTCTGAGTGAGCACAGGATCCAGTGTGACAGCATAGGCTACATAACCATGAGGCCTTCCCATGTGATTCCTGTTAATGGCTTTAGGAATGTACTTTGCATATGGGGAGTGCTACTTCACTTTATTTAATATAACGGAGTAAAGATAGCTTTACCAGGAAAGACAAACAGCATCAATTCAGGGTCAGGAATTAAGCCAGCAAGTGACTGAGAAAGAAAAGCCAACGAGGGCTGATTATGTTGCTAGTTAAGAAAAGATAAGTAGCTTTACTTCTTCCCACCGTTTTCTCAATTCCATCCTTTTCCTATAAGTTATACACATTGTATATAAAAGGAACTTATATCAGTAAATCCTTGAGAGCAAGGCACACTTTAGTTTCACTTCAAATACCTCCAAGGCATGTAGCTCTGTGCTCTTGGTACACCCCCCCCCCCCATGTTAAATGAGTCAATTCAGGAATGGCAGAGTGTCAGGGACAAATGGAGACCCAATACCCTATTTCTATTAAAAAAAATAAAAAGGAAAGAAGGCTGAAAATACAGGAAATGTTTCTTCACTGTGCCAGGCTGAGTAAAGAGAGAGACACAACTGAGCCACATTCAAGCTTCAGTGGAGAAGAGTAAACAAGGGAGAGATTATACATAATTATAGACAATCATGTTTCAGGGGGTAAACAGCAATCAAAAGTGAGGAGGTGCCGAAGCCTGGCCCCTTTCCAGTTTCAACCAGGACTGGCAGGCAGAGCAGACCAAGCCCTGGGTAGGGAAGACCCCCCTGGAAAAGTGTTTTTGGCTACTTAAGGGAAGGTCTGTTGAACTCTTTTGTGTTGCTTAGATTTTACTTTTTCTGCCTAGGGGTGTGGCGGCAGTTATGGAGTTTCTTTGGCATGTTGATTTTTTTTTTTTTTTTTTTTGGCTTAAGGAATTACCAAAAAAAAAAAAGAAGAAGAAGAAAGAAAAAGAGAAAGAAAATCAACTCCCCAAAAAAACGCTATGGCCAAAGCCAAATCATTTGAAATGCTTGGCTGGTACACAGGAAAAGAAGAATTTCTGAACCAAAATCTCTCCATTTATTTAACACACCATAGCACAACACATTAAAATGTATCATTTGCAAAACCAAACACTTACAAACCCA
Source organism: Uropsilus gracilis (assembly GCA_004024945.1). Classification (NCBI taxonomy): domain Eukaryota; kingdom Metazoa; phylum Chordata; class Mammalia; order Eulipotyphla; family Talpidae; genus Uropsilus; species Uropsilus gracilis. The sequence goes on from PVHY01008210.1 coordinate 57,878, forward strand.
GTTTCTGCAAGATCTTAAACAAGAGACCAGTGAGATTTTGATAATTGAGGTCTCAATAATACATTTAAGGGGGGGGGGAAACACTGCATTTCACTTGGCACATTTTGTGGTCAAATTATCCAAATCATTGCACCTAGATTTCTGCTGGGTGTTATCTACAGAGACTGGCTATCTTTTTTTCTGAGCTTAGGCAAACTAGCGGCATTAAGAAGACTTAATTGGATGCTGTAAAGACTGACTTGGGAATCAAGGGAGCCCAAATCTTCAGCACTATTTCTGACACCAGATGGCTATAGCATAAGCCTAGAAAGGAGCTGTTCCCAAGCCCTACTCAAAATCTGCTCTGCACACCCGTAGGCCCCTGAGCATCATCAGGGTAATCTTTGCCCCTGTGCTTAAATTAAATGTGCATTTCACACATAATTATAGGGTTCTATGGGACTTCCAAGATGGTATCCTCCTGAATTAATCATGTTAAGCTTCTACACAGGCAATTAACCAGGTAGAAATAGCCAGGGGCATCAAAATAACCCAAACTGCTTCAGTGTTGGGACTCTGAAACACCTTCAGAGGCATAGCAAAAGTGAGGCACTGGAGAGAGTGTCTGGAAGCTTCCATGCATTCTTTTGGGAAGCATGCAAATATTCAGATTCTGGGGCTGCTCTCTCAAAAGTGTGACTGATTGGACTGGGATCAGGTGCATGAATCTGTATCTGAGAGCAAGGTGAGGATGATGAAGGTGGTCAGAAACTAGTGCTTTGAGAAGTATGCTATGGGTTCTCAAACTTGGGCACACAACAAATCACTGAGAGGGACTTTAAAATGCAATGCTGAACCTTACCCCTGATTCTGATACAGGAGAACTGGGGTTCGTATAAGAACTTGAGGGTGTACAAGTCTAGACATCTCACTATGAGACCCACTGCTTGAGCCCTTTAACATGCAAAGTGCAGCTTCTAGAAACCAGAAGTATTAGCATCACACAAAGCTTGTAAGAAATGCAGACTCTCAAGTTCCACGCCAATCTATAAGTCAGGATCTGCCTTTAACTAAGACCTTCAAATCACATGAAAGTTTGAGGAAAGCCGGGCGCGGTGGTGTGCATCTAATCCCAGCCTCGGGAGGCCAAGACTAGGAATCGCTTGAGTCTGTAGGTTTGACACTACCCAGGGCAACATAGCGAGACCTAGTCTCAAAAAAATAGCTGGGTATGGTGGAGCCCACCTGTAATCCCATCTACCTGGGAGACTTGAGTCCATGGTATCAGGACTACTCTGGGGAACATAGAAAGACCTAGTCTCAAAAAAAAAAAAAAAAAAAAAAAGAAAGGAAGGAAGTTTGAGGAGTGTTGATTTATAGTACAACAGTTTGCCAGTTTAGTACAGTATAGTTTAGTACAGTTTAGAATAATCTGGAAAGTTTTTAGAATGTACTAGTACGGGGACCCAGATCTATAGACTTCTGGTTTCATTGCTCTGCACACAGCCCACAGATCAAGACCCTTTTTTCTTTTGCTGCAACTTTGGTTGACGTTATTGTTTGCATATTAGAGTTGCTGCCACCACACTACATCTACCACCACGACATCACTAGTTCTTCACCATAGTCCGTGATGCCACCTCACCACCTTTCTCTGACCCTTCTGCTAGTCTCAGATCTTTAATCAGCTCTCTAGGGTCATTCTTGGTTTGGCTTCATGTGACCTTTTGTTTGGTTTCTCTCTATCCCACTTCTGAGTGACATCATTCAGTATTTGTCTTTCTCCTTTTGATTTATTTCAGTTAGCATAATCCCCTCTGCTCAATCCATGTTACTGCATAATGTAAAAGCTATCTTTTTTAATGGCTGAGTAGTATTCCATTGTATATATATACCACATCTTCCTAAAGTATTGGGGCTCAGTAAAAGCTGTCCAGGTGGTTTCAATGTACAGCCACTGCTTAGAAGGTGCTGGATTAGTATTTGTTGGGTGATTATTGATGGAAATTTCCAGTAATGTTGGGAAATATTGTCACTTTAGCCAGTCTTCCTGCCCAGTTGTTTCTCTGCCTAGATGGTCCTTCATCATGCTCAGTATTTGCATCCCTAACACCAGAGGCCACAACAGAAAAAAAGGCTGAGGATGTGAGTATTCTGGGCACACACAAAAATGAATACAGAAAAAAAAGAACATTAAAAAAAACACCTTTAATTAGTATTCTCAGTGAGATTTAGAAGGATGTTACAGAACTAAAATAGAAAAAAAACTGTCATGAAAAAGGAGCGACCTGAGAACAATAAAGAGTTCTTAGAGATGAAAAATGTTGTTAAAACAAAATGCTCAAAAGAGCAGTAAATGGCGGGATGGCTATTACAGATGAGGGCTTAGTGAATTATAAAGCAGTTTCCAATTAGTCATCTAGTGGAGTTAAAACCTCTATTCTATACTCTAGAACACAATCATCAAGTGATCGCTGGGAATTCATATCTAGCAAGTGCCTGGAGGTGATTTTTGATGGACTATCAGGTTTTAGAACCATTCAATTAGAAGACAGGTCCAAGGGTTTCTCCCAAAACTTTCAAGAAAAGGCAGAGAAAAACTTAAGAAAACATCAAACAATAAGGGCACAAAAGGAGTCATAAAGTTGCAATTATGGAAGAGGCAGTGGCTGGGAAGGGTGATGGTATACCTTGATACCCATGTAGTATTCTGTTGTTTATAAATACCACCTCTTCCTAAGGGAGTAGGGTTTTTTATTTATAAGTTGCCCATGTGATTTGAATATGTAGCCAATGTAGAAAGACACAGTTTAGAAGGTACTGGATAAATATTTGTTGGATGTTTTTGTTGGTGTACCTTTTATCTCATGTGAATGGTGACTTATAAATTGTATAATGTGGAGAAGGGAGGACAAATACTGAATATGCCATATATATATAACAAATATATATATAAAACAAAGTTAAGAAGGAATAAGTAAGCAAGCACAGATTAAATGATCGAATAAATAATAGAAGATCATCTTCCGTCCAAAGGGACACCAGGTGAGAGGCTAGCTTTACTTTTCTAGCAGCTTTGTTGAAATATAACTTACCTATCATACTATTCAACATGTACGATTCAGTGCTTTTTATAATATTCACAGTTAAGCAACCATCACCATCATCTAATTTCAGATCATTTTCATCACCTCAAAAGAAACCACATACTTATTAGAAATCATTTTGAATTCTCCACCTCCTACTGTCCCACCCCCAGACTTTGGCACCCACTGATCTACTTTCTATCTCTCCTCAATATTTGCCTAATCTGTAGCTTTGGTATAAATGCAATCATATAATATTGGCCTTTCATGACTGGTTTCTTCAACTTAACTTATTTTCAAGATCCATCCATGTTGTGCATATCAACATTTTCTTTCTTTTTATGACTAAATAATATTCTATTGTATAGATAAACCACATTTTATTAATCCATTCATTACTTGATGAAAATTTAGGTTGCTTCCACTTTTTGACTTTAATGTTGTTTAAATGTGCATATACCTAGGAGTGGAGTTGCTGGATCATATAGTAACTCTATCTATTTTTAGCATTTTGAGGGATTGCCAGACTGTCTTCCAAAGTGACTGTACCATCTTACAATTCCATCAGTTCTGTATGAGTTCTTTAATTTCTCCATATCCTCACCACCATTCTTATTCCCTGTCTTCCTATTCGCTACCTTCTTATTTACTACCTTCCTATTCAATACCTTAGAGAATAAGAAATGATAGCTGGTTGTGGTTTTGACAGTTAATGGGGTTCAGCATCATACCATGTACTTTTTGCTACTTGTATATCTTTTTTGGTGAAATGTCAGTTCAAATCCTTTGCCAATCTTTCAACTGGACTTGTATCATTTTATTATTGAATTATAGGAGTTCTTTATATATTCTAGATTACATGTCTCTAAGATATATGATTTTCAAATATTTTCACCCCTTTTGTGGATTGTCTTTAGCTTTTCCTGTGGGATTTTCAAGTTTTCAAATAGTATCTTTGGGAGCACAAGCATTTTAAGTTGAGTTTAATACATCTATTTTCACTTTTTTCATCTGTTCTTTTGTTTTCACACATGAAGATGGTTTTGTTTAACCTAAGAATGTAAAAGTTTACCCCATGTTTTTATAGTTTTGGCTCTTTCATTTGAGTCCATTATTTATTTGGACTTCATATTTGTGAATAGTGTAAGAAGTAGGAATCCATCTTCATTTTTTATATGTGGCTATCTACTTGTCCCATGACCATTTGACCACCATGTATTGTAATGATTATTCTTTCCCCATTTGATTTTTTTAGCACTCCTTTTAAAATTCAATTTATTTCTGGATCCTCAAGTTTGTTTCATTGATGTATATACTTATCCCTATACAAGTACCAGTATATACTGTCTTGATTACTATAGCTTTCTGGTAAGTTTTGAAATTGGGAAGTGAGGCTTTCAACTTTGTTCTTCACTGGCTCCCCGGTCCCGCAATTCTTTTTCAATGGTGCTTTGAATAGCATATCTCTTACATTTCCATATACATTATATGATCTACCTGTCAGTTTCTTCAAGAAAACAAAGTAGCTGGAATTTTTATAGAGATTGCATTGAAATTGGTGATCAATTTGGGAAGTATTGCCATCTTAACAGTGTTAAGTCTTATGATGTGTGAAGTTATATAAAGAGTTATATAAATTCTCTTTAATTTCTTTTTTATTTCAATGCTATTATTATTTATTATTATTATTTTAAAATTTATATATAAATTTATATATATTATATAATATTATATAATATTATATAATATTATATAATATAATATTATATTATATTATATTATATTATATTATATTATATTATATTATATTATATTATATTATATTATATTATATTATATTATATTATATTATATTATATTATATTATATTATATTATATTATATTATATTATATTATATTATATTATATTATATTATATTATATTATATTATATTATATTATATTATATTATATTATAT